>JASDQU010031554.1:6028-17150 GCA_032191745.1 Picea mariana | reverse complement strand
CGAACTAGTTCTAAGACTTATCAAATGCTAGAAGGACAAAACTCTTATTCAAGAGATGCATTCATTGTCTTCTTTCATTCATTGATTAGAAACTATCATCAAATTAAATCAAAAGTACTGAAAGCGTAAATAACTGAAAAAGCATTCATGACTATCTTAATGCTTGAAGGCAAACCACACATTGAATTCTTATTCAAGAAATCATTCAGAATATGAGTAAGGCTTTGAAACATTAAGCATATGACTTAGCTATGGAATTCATCTAACTACAAAAAGATATGAATAAAACTCATCTACAACAAGATCTAATCTAAAACATGTATCAAAGATTACCTGAAAAGAACATAAAGAAAGAGTACTAGTTTGGCAAAGGGGGCCCTCCAATGCGTCACTTGTACACTTGAGTTGTCTCAGCTAAGAAAGAGCTCCAACAGCATTCATATCATCATATCATAGGCATTATCAGGAACAAAATGCAGAACTGATCTCAAGATTACAAATTCCAAAGTTTCTTCATTCACATTCAAGGTTGTCATACTAGTCTATGCTTTAGAGTATTTATACAAGAGTTTTAAAACTAAAAATGCTTATAAATATCCTAAATATCATGATCAGATCCATAATATATTCTAGGAAGGTCGAATTCCCCCTTTAGATCCACAATATATGACCAAATCCCACGAAAATCCAAAATTGTCCATGATTTAAGGCAAAAACATGGTATTTTCCCCTGAAGTGGCCCTGTTTGACCAGAGTTGACCAGACACCTGGAAGGCTCAGATCTCGAAGCTGATAGCTCATTATCCATCATTGTACATCAGGGATCATGACCCAAGTCTTAGATTTCTCCCAGGTGTCCTGCAAATACACGAACCTAGGAGCAATTACGGGATTTAGTCAAATCCTGTAGTTTCTGATAAATTTTCAATTTTAATGCCAAAATTTAGCAAACTCAATTCTTAAGCTAAAGAATGATAAATATACCTTGCATAAGCTATTTTATGGAAAATATGGAATGAAATGAAGGCAAAATGGATGGATATAGAGGCGAAAGTGTAGTTTATAGAGCAAAAAGGAAGCATAAAAATGTACTCAACACAAGTCATGGGGGAGGACAAGGCTCACATGTAGACCTTCTATGGAATGTCAGTATCTTATGAAGAACCGACACAAGCTTGGGAAGACCCAAATCTCTCCAAGTCGAGGAGGACAAAGTGCTAACGTAGATTATTGTCTCTGTGATATACTAGATAATGTCTCTTCCTGGAAAAGACATACGTGGAGGCATTGGATACCCCACAAGACCATCCAATCAAAGGGAACCTCGTTAATACTTGGAGGGAGAGAAATCGGGAAGAGTAAAACTCTCTCTTTTTCAGAAGGTGAAGTATTATAAATGCTAAGGACATGGCATAGAAGGTATAGAACTAGAACCAGAAGAGAGGGATCGACCAAAAATTGCATTGGTGCAACTGCTTCCTTAGACTTGTCACTCTCGAAGAGAAGAATGGGCTCTATCGAAGATTGCCTCGATACAACCACTTCCTCAACCATTAGTTGAATAGGATGCGAGACAACAAGGTCAAGAGTTGCATCACTCCCAAAAACATGAGTGTTGTCGGTCGAAGATTGTATCAACACGACCGTTGGTTGAACAAGATGTGAGACAACAATGTCAAGAGACGTGTCACCCCTAAATATAGGAGAGGTGTCAGTTGAATATTTCATCAACACAACCACAAGTTGAACGGGATGTGAGACAATAGGGTCAAAGGACGCATCAACCCCTAAAGGAAAAGGGCTGTGAGTCAAAGATTGCATCGGCATGACTATTGTATCAACCAAAGAAGGAATGAAGTCTTGTGAAACCATAGATGCCTCAGAACCCGAAGGGCCCTTAGGTGAGGCCCACACTTCTGGTATCCCAGCAGTAACATGACACAAACGAGTAAGGTGACTTCCTTCACAAGTCCTGCAAAGGAATCTAGGCTTACATATGAGACGTCTAGAATTCTCAATCATATGAATACCCCCAACATGATTTGCAGTGGCCGGTGACATGCTCCCAGCATGAATTGTAGAGGCTAGTAGCAAATCTCCAACATGACTCGTAGAGGTTCGAAATGGATCCCCAGCATGACTAACAAAGGTTGGTGATATCATGCCAGTATGACACGCAGTGACTGGACTTGTTCCCCTAACATGACTTACAGCGGCTGGTTGCAAGTCTTCAACGTGACTTGCAGAGGTTGTCAATCAATCTCCAACATGACTAGCAAAAGTTGGTGATATAATGCCAGTATGACACGCAGTGACTGGAATTATTCCCCCATCATGACTTACAGCGGCTAGTTGTAGGTATTCAACGTGACTTGCAAAGGTTGTCGACCAATCTCCAACATCACTAACAGAGGTAGGGGATGGAGCTCCAATATGACTAGCAGTGATCGAAATCGCGACAGTGATGAATTGTTGCATTTGAGACCAAGGTCCAGGGAAAGATTGGTTTTGAGGAATTGCAGGCTAGGAAGGATCCTGGTTTACACCCTGCCCCTGTCTGGTAGGATAGTATCCTCCTCCATACTGATTCATAAAGGGTTGTAGGGGCATCGATACTAAGGAAGATGCTTGCGAAGAGAAAGCAACATGACAAGGGTTACTCATGTGAGGATATATGTTTCCCCTAGATGAAGGAACTTCATGAGGGGGGTTGCCCATATTATAAAAATAACTACCCTCAGATGAAACACCAGAGGACAAATGGAGGTACGCCATGGGAAAAGTGTTTGTAGGAACTGACATGACGGAAGAAGGATAAGTGGATGGAGTGTAATAAGTAGAATAATTGATTAATTGAGAACTCACTTCTCACATAGTGGATTCATAGGAAAGAATATTCCAACCTCCTACTGTAAGAGGTGTTTGAAGGATATGACTCCCAACAAACGGAGAGGGAGAATAAGGAGGCATCATGCCCCCAGACCCAAAAATTATATTCGCATAAGGAGGCGAGACAAAGGATGAAAAGTGCGAAGACATATCAACAGGAGAATGACTAGAGACCCAAGGCACGGACTGAGTGCCATAGCTCTGCATACCATAATGCAAAGCGGAAGGATCCATCCCCATGAACATCATGGGGGGGGTAGCAGAAAATGAGGGAGCCATAGGGAATCTACTATACATGATAACAAATACTCAGTACAAAATCCTAAGATCAACTAGTAATCAAAGAGCACACCAAAAGTCAAACGACTAATATGCATGAAAACGGGGTAAGGTAGCTCAGTGGCTCCCTCCCTAAAGAAGGTATGTCTCATCCAAGCGGGACCTGAGACTCCCTTCTAAAGATCGGAGGTAATAGGATCAGTTATAGGGTCCCTCGTGGGCTTAAAAACCAGTCGATCAGATCCCCCAAGAGAGGTAATCTTCCATAATGGTTGTTTGTTGTCTGACCCCTATCTGACACAGGGTACCTACAGAATAACCCCTACAAGTAACATATGAGACACCTAAGTCAAGAAACTAATAAACCATTGTATAATCAATGCATAGACAAGAAATCATAAGTCTGGATCAACGTATGGGCAGGGTAGAAAAGCCCGAAACCTTGAAAGCATCTTCTCTCACAGAGGTATGGGCACTAGCAAGATCCCCAAATATGAATAAATCCATAAAAATGTCTCTGACATTAGGCGAGTATCCAGGGGACCTCATGATTAACTCCCTTGTGAGTGGAGCCTCCTGATCTTACCAATTATACAATGGATTTCTCCACTCCCTGACTCAGAAACATATGTTGATTTAATTTCCTTGGAGAAGTTTACTCACTAAATCCTATTCCAAGGCACTAAATCCTAGACTAGTTTGTGCACCCTTGAAAATAAAATCGTTACTAATAAATTTTAAATTATAGTGTTGATTTTATGGCTTTGATTACTCAAAAAGGTATATGGTAATGAAACCAATGGTGTTATGACTTTGCAAGAAATTAAATATGAAGGTAATGCAAAGTCCTAACTTTAACTTTTGATGAATGATACGCTCCTAAAAAATGATGCAATTTCTAAATTCAAATCTATGATTCAGAATTAAAGATGAAATCTTTTACTATATGTACTAAGCTAATGATAAATATTTGAAAGACAAAAATGCCAAGCAATGCAAAATGCCTATTTGTTTTGTATTTTCAATATATCAAAACTGAAAATGCATGGACTTAAAAGTAACTTGATATATAAACCTATTGCGTATAAAAAAAAGACAACTTAAGCAGGATATCAAGCAGCAAAGAACCCAGCCCAATGTACAAGGACAATAAAAATGCAAAGATGAAGAGAAAAACTTCACCCAAAAATTCAACAAAAAGAGGGTTTCCTGTCATCCCACAGGAACTCAATAGGCACCAGAGAGACCTTAGAAGGTTCAGAAAGTATAAGATCCCACCCAGCAAACACCAGACCAAGCAAAAAAGCAAGGGAAAAGGTGTATGCGACTATTTGGGCAAACAATGCGTATATACGCAACTTGCAGTGAGACAACAGCGTGTGTACGCGACTGTCAAGAAAAAAGGTTGAAAACTCAGACCTAGAGTGAACAGGAGCTGTCAAGAAATGAAACAAGAAGAACCACACTAGAAATGAGATAAATCTAAGGATAAAAGTACATCAAACCCTAAGAAAGAAGTTTCATCCCTAGTACGGTCGCCAATTCTATTACGAGGAAAATCTCTCTATGGCTAGGGTGAACCACAACAGACAGGAGTGAATGTAGAAATCGACTCAATTCCAACCTATGCTATATAAACTAATTTGCAAAGGAGGTAATAAAGAGGCCTACCTTGTCCAAACGTTTGATGATGTCCACCGTTGAGCACTTCGACGCAAAACTTTATACCTGCAACAAGTTCTCAACAAACAAGCAAAGCAAGCATATAGTGATAATATAACAGGTTAGCACATTAGATAGCATAATCCATTAATATTCAAAACAAACATGCCCATGGATCATAATACATATATTTGCAAGATATCAATTGGACGAGAAAGGAGTATTTCTATTAATAAATGATCAGCAGAAGTGAAAACATTACAGACTTCCATATCATCACGGTTCATAACCGAGAAACCAAGTTCCTTCCAACTAGGCCTCCACCACTTCAATCCTTCAAAAAATCAAAGCTCATATAAGGGAGACAAAGAGGTTCTCCATCAATAAGGGAAGAGCTTGGGAGATGAATATTGTGTTCAGACTTAAAGGACAAAGGGATGCAGACTCAATAATGAAGTGATAATTTCTCCAGAGTAACTTTGCTCTCAAAGCTGAATTATCTCCCGCTTCCATAGCTCGGAATTGGATTCTTCATAGCCTTCAAAATGCAACTGAAGGGCCTATTCAGAATGTTTCTATTATATGGAAGTATAAGGATTAGAGATCCTCTGTCATGACATGGAAACCTGACATTTTTTATTTTATTTTCTGGCACATATCCCAATGTACGTGGGTTGTAGTGGAGAAGCTGACATATATGCATGATGTATAACTTGCAAGGTGTGTACAAGTGGAAAAATATTTATTTTTGTCTCTGGATTCATTAATCAGGGAAAGTAAGTCTGCATAGGGTAATGGAGTAAGGCCCTCTCTTCAAGATTGCATAGGGTGAGGCAAATCTTGTTCTAACAATCACCTCTGTGGAGACTGTGTAATATTCATCTTCTTTGGGGTAGTTTGTTGTTCATTGGTGCCCATGGCCTCTAAACTGCTCCTCTTGTTGTAAACACTTATCTTAGGATATTTGACTATCAATATCTGAGAAGCTTGTAATATTCAAATTTGTTGTAGGGTTGCCTCCACTTTTTGTGTTTAAATTGGTTGCAATATTGCTTCCATATTGTGTTTAATGGGTATTGGCCTTCTATGACATCATTTTTTCAATGGATTCAATCAACTTGGACAAATAAATGTGAGGTCTCTCTATGCTAGAAAGGTTTTTAATTGTGCAGTTATATGACTATGCTAATTATGAGAAAGTATTTGAGAACGACCTTTGGTTTTGGGAAAGCATGTGAACTTTTTTTACTTCATGGTTCCCATCATTTTATTCTAACACTATGTTAGTAACTAGAATTTTAGTTTGGGTTCATCTTCCCAATTTTCCATTACATTTATGGTATTTATCATTTTTTTATGATATTGAAATGATTTGGGCACTTAAACATAAAATTATGTATTGAGCAATTTGTAGTGGGTTTATGCACATATGCATGCATTTGTGTTGAGATAGACTTTAATAAGGGTCATTTGGACTAAATGATTCTCACATGGAAGAATTTGATTCTAACACTATGTCAGTAACTAGAATGTTAGTTCGGGTTCATCTTTCCAATTTTCCATTACATTTTTAGTATTTATCAATTTTTAAGGATATTGAAATGATTTGGGCACTTACATATGCACGTTGTAGTGGGTTTATTCACATATGCATGCATTGGTGTTGAGATAGACTTGAATACGGGTATTTCATACAAAATGATTCTCACATGGAATAATTTTAAATATCCCTACATGTTTTGGATTATGAGAAAACAATATTTAGGTGCAAGATATGTCATTTAAGACATTACATGATACTTGTCCCCATGCACGATCTCATATCCCAAGGAATAAAGGAACCCAATAAAAAATAAAGAGATGAAATTTTCTGAAGGAATCGAGTTTGGATAGGGCCTTGATCAAAATGAGGTAAATCAAGACTCACAAATATTAGTTGGGGAATCATTTCCTTTCTCGAAGAATAAAGTAGAAGAAATGGATATAGACATTTTTTGCTCGAGGGAGGTAGATATAGTTGATGCTTCTCTTGGTGAAACAAATATACATCATGAAATTGATACCTCTGATTTAGATAAGGAACTGGTTCTGTCATGAGAATCTGGTCTCCTTCTCTTTGACTCACAATTAGACATTATGACTCCTTCAATAAGGTGACATGAAGTTCAAAATAAAAAAAGAACAAATGAAAAGATAGAGAATTATATTTCATAAAGAGAAAGAAAGTACATATACATTAATGTAACTTTAATTTTTTAAATGCATTATTCACCTATACTCTTGTAAATGAGGTATGCACTTGTAATTGATTTTATTTGTATCATGCTTTCAACACCTAAAAAACTATGCCTAAATAATAGAATACTACTTAACTTAAATCTAAAAGCTATGAAACTAAATTAACTTAAAATTACGTGGTGCCAATATTAGAAAACTATATTTTCTTATTCAAATATGTTTTCCAATATATTACTCTTAAATTTACATAGTGTTAAATTATGTTTTCCAATATATTACTCTTAAATTACATAGTGTTAAATTTACATAATGATCTAGTATAGTTCTCATATTGAAGCTCGCAAAATTACAAAGTGGTCGTATACATGGAATGTTATCAAGTGATATGCTTCCCAAAAGAATGTGTCATAAAGTTCTTTAAAATATTTAAATTCATATGTGGCAACATCATTTCAATAAATTTCGGCTTCTTTAAAATATATTTTAACTTCATATGTGGCAACATCATTTCAATAAATTTCGGCTTCTGACTTGTATTTAGTTCGTGAGTCATAATAAAAAATAAAAATTATTAGTTAGTAAATTTTATCTATGTTGATGTGTTATGATTTTTTTTTAAATATTTAAATTTATGTGTGGGAATATAATTTTGGTTTATTATCATTATTAGTATGTTTGTTTTACATTTAGATTTAGTTTTTGTATTATTAATTTTTTTTTAAGTAAATTTTAATTAATGTTAAAATTTGATGTTAAATATTCAATATTTTTACAACTTTTTAATTTAAATTCACATAAATTAATAATTTATAAATATTAAATTATAAAATTTGGTGAAAACAAAATGTTATTAAATTGGATGAACTTATAATCAAAGTTGAGAAGAGATTTAATAATGTTGAACTTAATAATAAACTTGATGTAAATATGTTATGAATTTTTTAAAATATTTAAATTTATGTGTGGGAACATTAGTTTAATAAATTTTGATTTATTAATATTATTAGTATGTTTGTATTACACTTAGATTTAATTTTTGTAATATTAAAAAAATGTAAAATTTGTTCGTTAATAAGTAAATCCCAACAAATATTGAAATTGATATTTACTGGTGTAAATGAAAACATTCAATATTTTTACAATCTTTTAATTTAAATTCACATAATTTAATAGTTTATAAATATTAAATTACAAATTTAAGTGAAAACAAAATACTCTTAAATTGTTCAAAATAGAGAAGAAATTTAGTAATGTTTAACTTAATAATAAACATTACTAAATCTCTAATTCAAATATATGTTTATGTGTGCAAGTTTTCTTCATAAAAGAAAAAATAAATAAATAAATATATATATATATAAATAAATATATATATATATATATATATATATATATATATATATATATTTCTTAAAGACAAAAGAAGAAAATGTTTAATATATATATTAATAATCATAATAATTGATATAGGGTATCTCTTAACAAGAAGTGATGGCTAAATGATTTTCTAATTTTTAAAATTTAACAATTAACAAATTTTATTAGAAGTCAATGTTAATAGCTTCTTTTACATAACCACATATAAAATAAGTAGAAATAGTAATCTTTTAATATATCTATAGATATTCAAAAAATAATATCTAAACTTGTCAATTTGTCGGAGTTTAGTCTATCACCACTGACATCAACCAATTAAAAATTCCAATAGACTTCAGCTAAAGTAAGATGACTATCATCAAAATGATATTCAACCAATTGAAAATTCCAATAGACTTCAGCTAAAGTAAGATGACTATCATCAAAATGATATTCAACCAATTGAAAATTTCAATAGACTTCAGCTAAAGTAACATGACTATCATCAAAATGATATTGCTAAGATCTGATATTCAAGAGAGTGAAGTCAAAATGATACTGCAAATTAGATTATCACTATTATCAACCATGTGAAAATTCTTTTAAAGAGTGGCTATACTGAAATTTTTTGAAAGAGTGGCTACACAATTCATATGTAATATTTTAACAAAAAGCTTGGAGAACAGTTTGTGAAAATACAGACTAAGACTTCAGCTGAACGAAAATGTAAACTCTGCGTCAGCCTTCGTGATTCACGAGGCGTCTTCGCAACTACCTTAGCTCGTAGGAAGAAACTCTACAAATATGAGAGTTTCCTTAAGATCTGTACATTACAGACCTTCCTCGCCAGTGGCGCTCAGACGCTGGATTGGTTTGGACTCCAAAATAGTTTCAAACGTCAGGAAACTCGGCGCCACTGAGTCCAGATTCCTCTTTCTGTGGCGATGCAAAAACAATTTGAATGACTGGATGTTCATTCCACTGCCAAATATCATCCTCCCACAGAGCCCTGTAGACGGTCTCAGTGCTATCCAAGGAATCCGAATACATAATATTGGCCATCAAATTTCTATCGAAAAGGTCCATCATGATTCCAAATTCGACAGCAGTATGGTCCACGAAGAAACCGAGCTCTGCACGAACATCGTCGTAATACGTCAAATTTCCTTCTAAATGTATGTCTGCGGTGTCAGAAACCAAGCTCGCTTCAGAACTCTCGTCTGTTATTTCACGTTGTTTAATTGAACCCATCGCACTACTGCCTTTCCCATCAACATTATCTGCTTGCCCCATCAATCCGGCTTCATCTTGCATATATTTCATTACTCCGTTAAGCTTCTCAACCTGGAGCTGAATCACAGTATGGGTTTCTTCTGAAATACTGTTAATAGCATCCATATTATCGATCTTCTCAAGTAAAGCCATGATATCACTATCATGCACAAACCTTCCGATATTGGTTCTCTTTGGATTGGGCAAAGCCAGCCCACCATTCCAATAGTCATCTGTCCCTCTCTTATTCTGAGAAACTTGTGAGGAATCGGCCATCTCTGCAATGAAAAGCTGTGATTAAAACGCAACAATACATACAACAACAGAGAGCCTTGTTTATATGAGCTATCTTTCTTCCTTCGGGGTTTGATACATGCAAAGCATTGGATTATTGATTTATCGACTACACACCACCTGGTAAGCCCGAAACCTGTCAACAAACCAATATATACAGGTAGAATATATACAGGTATAGCTGCAGTTGATGTATGAGAAAACATTAAAGATTTTGACTGTAGTCTTCCTAACAAACCCGATGTACCCACGTAAACCCACCTCGCAGTTGAAATCATGTTATCTCGAATTTGTCATTCAAATCTCGACATTCAAATCTCGACATGTCCGACTACGCCTCTTCACTGGCGCTGCCGTGCCGGTCTAGCTTTTTCGGAGTTATTGGTACACTGAGCACTCGCTAATAAAAAATACGCGTCTCGTTTAACAATCAAAATCTCTACGCGATTATCTTGACCTGACTTCAAGACTGGTCTGATTTGAGCGACGCGGTACTCATATAGCTCCATTTTCGCGATTATCCAGGACCTACTGCATTAGTGCCTTGGATATGTTATGTCCCTCTTGGTCATGCTAGAATTCACCCCAGTGGATTTATGGATCTACCGTGTTTGGGTTGGCTGATTGATTTCCATAATCCAACAGTCATGGAGAAAGCTCCTCTTCAACCACACAACCCGTCGTGACCATCTCCTCGGTGCCTTCCCGTGTCGTCCCATCATCACCAGCTTCCTGCATCACCCTTTCATCACGATCAACCTGCAAATGTTGAGGAATCTCCACCCAGTAAGGAGGAATTTCCTCCTCCACTATGCAGCCTCCATAATTCGGCTCCGGGATAAGCAACTGAGGCACTGCCTAGGTTTCCATGACCCATTTCTGATCAAAGTAGGGAGAAATGACCAGGCTTCCTCTTGGGGAGGGTTGGAGAGCCATTGGACCAGTGCGACGGTGCCCACCTGCTTGGTTGTAGTAGTTCATCCCGCGTTTGGGCTTGCCTCTTTCATGGGGCATGTCGAAATTAGGCACGATGGAGGAACTAAAGAGGCTCGGGCGAGAGAGAATGCAAAGAGCAGAAGCCTAGGAGAGCCAAGTTGAGTTAGCCATGGGAGAATGAGAGACTGAGGGTAGA
>JASDQU010031552.1:1545-22190 GCA_032191745.1 Picea mariana | reverse complement strand
CCACTTGAACCTCTGAGGACAACATTCCTCCCTAGCACCTCCCAACCACCCTGAAATATAAAACTTTTCTTTCTGTGAATTTATTACAGTGATTCAATAGTTTTCATTTGCTTACCAGGCTTATCATTGTTCATCTATGCCACTCTGCTCTGCCTACATCAGTGTCTCCCTTCTTGCATCCTCTTTAGATTTCTGATCTTATCCTCTGTCTCAACATGCACACCTTGGATTTATCTTCTTCTCACAGATATGCATCTTTGATATGTGCACTTTCTTCTCTCTTCCACTATTCTGTTATATTCAACTTATGTTCCTCATCTCTGTGTTTTCTTTCCACTATGCATACTGTAATTTTACCTTTCTACGGTTCAATTCATTTTTCACTCGGCACAACCACACACGCACAGTCACAACGCATATCTTTTATCAACTTCCTCTTCGATTACACCTCGAATCCTCTTGGGAAAAAAATGCCTCAGCAACTAAATTGCCAACCATCCAAGAACCATGATTCCGTTCTACTAACTGAATCATAATTGAACAATTAATCATAAAGATCAACAATAGCCCTTCTATCAGATGCTCAAATAACCATCACCGTTGGATTAAATCCGCAGGGTCTTGCGTTTATTTCACCATTTCGCTTTTTGACATTTCGACATTTCGACATTCCTATGGTGAAGAGTCTCGAATATTCATGTTACGATCATCGAAAAGGAGCTTAGCTTGGTGTTATCTCCTCCCTCTCACATGATCACTGATGGTGACCACAGTTTACACCAAAAGGTGTTTTTCGCATTTCGACATTTAGAGATTCCTATGGTGAAGTGTTTCGACACTCCAACTCTTGGTATCCGAAACCTACACCAAAAGGTGTTTTTTGAATTTTGGCATTTCGGCATCCCTGCGGTGAAGTGTTTCGACACTCCAACTCCTGGTATCTGAAACTCCGAAATGGAGTCAGATCAACGGTCCGATATTTCATCGTTTCGCATTTTGGCGTTTCGACATTTCTGTGATGAAGTGTTTCGACACTTCCAACTCCCGGTATCCAAAACTCTGAAATGGAGTCAGATCAATGGTCCGGTATTTTAGCGTTTCACATTTTGGCATTTCAACATTTCTATGATGAAGTGTTTCGACACTTCCAAATCCTGATACCCAAAAATCTAAAATAGAGTTTAGCTTCTGATACCCGAAATGGAGTTTAGCTTCTGATCTTGCCATGCGATCATCGTTGTGCTGTTGGTCGTGATCTTTTCCATCAATGAAAAACACGCATACTCTGCCTCTGTCTGAAAACATGCCAACAACACACTGCTAATGAACACCCCCACAACACAAGAAGTAATTAAACTAAGTTCCATCCTCTCTGACTTCAGTGAAACCTCCAACACCACCTTTAATTTGGCCAAATAACAGATCTTCTTTTTTAATACTCCTGCAACAATTCAACAACACCTTTCTCAACTTCTGAATACCCCTGTTTTCCCTCTTCCCTCTTGCTAACTGGGACTCCCTCTCTCTGACTCAGCAGCCAGAAACATCTCATGGGATTCTCTCCTACTCTCCATCACCAACCATCTTAACAATTGGACCTTTCTCTCCCTCAACCTCCCAACCAAATTGGTTCTCTTAAAGTCAGTCCTCCAAGCCATCCCAACTTACCTCTTCTCAGCCCTAGATGCCCCTCAATCTGTTATAAAGAAAATAAGGAATCTGCAAAGAAAATTTCTATGGAATGGACACAAACCAAACAAAAAATGGGCACTTGTCAGCTGGGACAAGGTCTGCAAGCCCAAATCTTCAGGTGGTTTGGGCCTTCGGGACCCTGGAAAATTAAATAGCACCATGGGAGAAAGAATTTTGTGGAGATGGCTCAAAACACCAGTAGAGATCTCGGAAAAACTATGAAAATGCAAATATGCCCCAAACACACATCAAAATCAACTCATAAGAATGCAGGAGAAAATCCAAGGCTCCAACATCTGGAAAGCAGCCTGGAAAAATCGACCACTCATACAGGAACATGCCTTCTGGGAAGTTTAGAACGACCATAATGCCCTATTCTGGATGGATTCCTGGCAACAAATGCCACCCCTACAATTGGAAGAAAATATACAATCCTATGAAAATCACATTCAATATCTGGCCACTCTCAAAGTGGCATATTTGTGGATAGATACCCCTAGTAGCTCTCCCTAGCAAAGATGGAAATCTATTCATTAGGAACTCCAAGTGGCAATGGACTGTGACCTGCAACACTGGAAAATAGCTACAACCCAAAGGCGAATCTAGAAAAGTACAGACCAATAAATTCTCAGATGGGGATACACACCTCATGGAAGCTTCATTCTCAAGGAGGGATACACCCTTCAGGAGAAATTCCATAACCTTCAGAAAGATAACATCTGGACATCAATATGGAATTCAATACTCTGGCCCAAAATCTCTAGTTTCCTCTAGCTTCTACTTCATAACAAGATCTTAACCTGGGACAATCTTCAAAAACGAGGGTTCATCAACCCCTCGATCTGCTATCACTGCCATATCCTGACAGAAACCATGGAGCACCTCTTAAATAACTATCCACTCAGTGAGAACATCTGGAACTAGGCCACTCAGTTCATTAGAAGAACCAAACAAGTTAAAAACAACATCACAAGCACCATCAGGGACTGGGGCTCCGACTCCTTCAAAAGTCCTATCCTAAAAAGAACCTGGAAACTCTTATCAGGTTTCATAGTTGGAAAATATGGAAAGAGATAAACAAAAGAATCTTTCACTCCCAACCATCTCCTCCCACCCTCCTTTGGAACACAATCCTCCTACATCTCCAGGAAACTCTTCAACTACAATCATAGACAAAGGAAGACTTCCCAACTGACCCAGGTGATCTCTCGCTCCTCAACTCTTGGGGATTCTCATTTGTAAACTCCACCCCTCCTTAGAAACCACCCTTTTTTTCAAAATCCCTTAGTCCCTCTAAGTGGATCCCCCCCCGAAAGGATTCCATAAGTTCAACTTTGATGGCGCATAAAAAGGCAATCTAGGACACTCGAGATATGGCACAGTCATAAGAAATAACTTAGGCCAAATTCAAAGCCTCATCACAGAAAATATCGGATGCGACACCAACAATTCTGTAGAGCTTTGGGGTCTTATCAAAGGAATGAAAATGGCACTAGATAAAAACCTCACCTATCTGATCATTGAAGGACACTCCAAAATCATAATAGACTTGGCAACAAAAATATTGAATGGCAAAGGTCCAGAGAGAATCACACCCAGCTGGCACCTCCTTATCCCTCTTTACAGCTTCCAGGATCTCCTCAGACCCTCTCTAACTCTAATCCCTTCACTCATTCAGTGTGAAGTACAAACAAAGTTGCAGACAGATTGGCCAATGCAAGGGTTGACTCTATGCAACAGATCATTCTCCATGATTCCAGGCAGTCCCAAAGCTCACCCCTCTGGCTCCAATGCAAGGAGCTTGCTCAGATGGATGGCCCTAATCCAGAAGGGGTGCCAGCTTTGTCTACTTATAATCTTTTCCAAGTCAGTAATGATCAGAATCTTAGGAGCGAGCGCAGAGGAACATCAGTTCGTAGTTGGTTTCAGAACCTTGGAAATCAAGATTCAGGAGAACGGAGATTGCGGTTTCCCAAATTCATGAAGTCGTGAAAAGCGAGAGAAGATACGGACGTTTGATGCTCGAGGTGATTTGAATCATCGATCGGGTCCCATTGATTGGATGCGAGAAATTTTCAGGAACCGGGAACTCGGGTTTTGGGAGTTCGGAGCATGGAGGAAGCAGTATGCCCAAGTCGTGAAATGTGAAATCGTGAAATGCAAGAGCATATCTGGACCATTGGTGCTAGAGAATATCTCAACCATAGATCTAAACCCATTGATCTGACACGAGAAATTTTGTGAAATTCGGGTTTCAGGAGTTCAGAGCATGGAGGAAGCAGTCTTCCCAAGATGCAAAGTTGCAAAATGCAAAATGCAAAATACATGAGCGTATCTAGCCCATTAATGCTAGAGGATATCTCAACCGTAGATCTAGACCCATTGATATGATGCGAGAAAATTTTGGGAACTTAGGTTTCGGGAGTTCGGAGCATGGAGGGAGCTATCTCCCCAAGTCGTGAAACTACGAAATGTGAGAGCAGATCTCGACCGTTTGTGCTAGAGGAAACTTGAACCGTCAATCTGGTCCCATTGAGTGGACGCGAGAAAATTTTGGGAACTCAAAAATCGAGAGTTTGAAGCAATTGGGAGTTCAAAGCCCATGTTTGAAGCCCATGTCATGAAGCGCGAGAGAGGATCTGGACTGTTTATGCTCAAGGAGATCTGAACCATCGATCTAGTCCCATTGATCTTAGGAAATTTTGTAAGTCGATAGGTTGCAGGCATTTTTGTAAGTAGATAGGATGCGAGCATATTTGTCAGCAGATAGGTTGCAGGCATTTTTGTAAGCAGATAGGTTGCATGCATCTTTGTAAGTAGACAAAATGCAAGTCTTTTTGTAAGATCTCAGTTGGAATTAATATAAGGATCCACTTTTTTATTTAAAAAGAAACAATGACAATTATGAAGAATCATTAATAAAGATGTTGGGCCATCCATTTTTGAGAAATGTCCGTTTTTAGGAAATTCCAAAGTTTTGAGGAAAGCGCTGCATGTCCGGTTGGAAAATGGACCACTACTTCATGTGCACTGAAATCCAACAACAATACATCAATTTTTTGATGCCATTCGATCGACACTTCGACGAAACTTGGTTCTTAGTTTTGTTAGTGTAATAGGGTTGGATCTCCGACAAAAATATGGTTTTCGGATATCCGATAAACTGTCGTTGGTTATGCTGACGAACCTAAGGACCAAAATCTCATTGAAATCTGACAGATACTTGTCAAATGTCCGACGTGACTACATATCGCATATTTTAAGTCCATATAGTAGGTCTGATGGAGGGACCATACTTTCCATGGATATCACTATTGGACATGTCGTCAGATGTCCAATTTTTTTCTTTATCGACTATTCGATGGAAACACAGTAGATTTGATGGAGGTGCTATACCTTTGATGTATTTTATTGTCGAATGGGTTGTCAGATGTCCGATGAAATGATTTATATAATTAATACACAGTTTCTTTGAATATCCGATGAAATTGAGTATATATAAAAAATAAAACTCCATTATATTAAAAAATAAAACTCCTTCACTTACCTCCTACTTGTTACCCCTTCCATACTACTACACATTGCTACCACTTTTCATGGAATGCTTGTCATCATATGAAATTCCTATGCTTGGAATTGTACTTGAATGAATCCCAGTGATCATTAGAATTCATTCAAGCACAATGCCAACACAAAATGCCCATGGTTTAATTGTAAGTGAATTTTGAAGAAAGTGTAGATGGACACATATAGAGGAAAGTTGTGATAGCAATCATAAAAAGAATCAAGTTGTTAAGTAATTTATTCTCAATGAGGGAATGAAATAACTTTGGACCTAGCTTTAGTCTGTGGTGACAATGTATTAATAGAACTAATGTTTTTGTAGTATGATGATAGTGTCATCTTAAACCCTTGCATTAAGGATTGATATAATCTAATCCTATATCATGTTGCTCTCATTTCCCTTTGATTGAAGAATTGGGTGAGAGTGTTTGTTTTTGTTAGAAAATTATTTCACTTAAAGGGGAATATTTCAACACCAATTACATGGTTTATACAAGGTTATAGTTTTAAAACATAAATAACAGACAAGTTCAGGTGTTTTCCAATAGACCATCCAAATAAACATAGTGGTAATATAACAAAATATTCTAATGGTGATAATGTTTTATGCAATAGGATAATGTCTACATTGATGTTCAAGAAAGATACAAATATATGTTTGATACTTTTCTACTATAGTTCTTAGGTTTTATTGTCAATTTACACTATGTCACTCCTCTCCTCCTCAACAATATCTCTCATGAACACTCATTTTCAAGAAAGAAGGGTGAGGGAAGGTAGTAAAATGACCTTATATATATTGTATTATGTTATTAGGAAAATATTCAAAAGCCTTGACATGTCTCTATTCCAGTACTCCCATTGGACTAAGATTTGAGGCACATAATTTTTCCCTTAAAGTCTATCCTTGTTCCTTGTATGGATATTACTATTGGATTGGGAAGCAAAAAAATAAATGTCACCTACATTACCAAATAGAGGATTGGAAACTACTTCAAAATGAATTTTGCTAGAAGGAACACTAGTGTTCATAAGCTTTCCTTCTAGAACAAGAACAAGGATGAATCTAATATCTTCTCTTGGGAATTCTTCCTTGTCATGTTGATGCCTCCATTTATAATAATAATTCACTCTTTTTTAAACCTCAACCAAATTGTTATGATCATTTTTCACACTTGCTTATTCATTATGCCTGAATGAATCCCAACAACAACTTCAGGCTCATTCAATCACAATGCCATCACATATACATGTGTTTAAATTGTCAATACATTTGTAATAAAGTGTGAGACAAACATAGTGTTGGGGTTAATATGGATCTACACTTTGCAATCTTATGAGAAGTAGAAATCGATGAGAGATTAGTGTTCTAGAAAGAAATCTAGTGCATGTTATATTTCCTTCTACCACAAGCACAATGATTCTCCAATAGCACAATCATCTCTAGACATTGTTAGTATGGACACTTACATGTCTATACCTTGTAATAGAGTGTGAGACAAACATAACATTGGGGTTAAAATGGATATATTCTTTTCAATCTCATGAGAAGTAAAAATGGATGAGTTATGAGTATGCTAAAAGGAAAGCTATTGGCCATTATATTTCCTTCTATCACAAGCACAATGATTCTCTAAGAGCACAATTATATCTAGACCTTATTATTATAGACACATGTGTTATCGATTACCAAAATAATATCTAGACATTATTACTTTGGACAATCATCTGTGGATCCTATTAGTGTATTTTTAATAGAGTGCGAGACAAACATAGCCTTGGGGTTAAGATAGATTTATTCTTTGAAATATTATAAGAAGTAAAAATCGAGGAGAATTGTTTGTACTAGAAGGAAAGATAACATTTGTTAGTTGTCATTCTAGCCACGCACAAGGATGCCCATATCATATTCATTATTTATTTTTATGTTTTAAATGTTCATATTTTGTTTAACAATGACTTAATTTTTTGGTGGAAAATAAAAAAAAGTGAGGTATCTTCTCATTTTGAAATGAAATATATTTGATGTATATTTATTTAGGAATACAGGTGATCCATGATAGGAAGGAGCGGACGATTTATTTGATCCAATATGAGCACTTTCAAAACATATTGAAGACATTTTCTATGGATGAATATATGCCTATAAAAAATATTATAGATTTTAGTTGTAAATTATCCATATATATTCAATAATATTATTAAAATAAAAGTGTGGAGTCCATTCAAAATCAATGGACAATTGATAATCTAGTGTGGAAAATGGTATGCACTCATACTAATATTTCATGTGTATTAAGAGTAATTAGTTAGTGCATGACTAATCCTAGATTACAACATTGTATGGGAATCAAAAGAGTTTCCAAATACTTGAACATAACTTTGGATTATGGAATTTTTTAGTGGGATTAATTCAAGTCACAACAACAGTTTCATATCAACAATAATATGACAAATTTTCTTTTGTTTGCTAAAAAATTATTTCTTTTGGGCTGTTGTAGGATTTCTTATCAGGGTTTTTGTATGTATGGATATGATATTGACTCCAATAGACTTTGTAGAGTCTCAATAACTGTAAAAATAGTTAATTTATCATAATGCAATGTACGTGCACACACTCACAAAATCACATAAAAATTCATGTTTGTACACACTTGAATATTTTAAAATAATATTTGCAGTTGATAGAATGAATATGCACCACATGAATTCATTTATGACACTTGTGATGAGTGAAGGAATGTCAACAATATTCTATGGATATAAAATACTAGAAATGATAGTTGCAGAAAACATAGTATACCTGGTCCTTCATCATAGAAGATGAAATAGAGCCAATTTCCCATAAAAGCGTGTTTAGGTTGTTTCATGTGTTGCCCATGTTTTCTAATATTTCTTTGGTTGTTTTTCGTAGGCTCCCAGACACATAAAAACAACCAAAGCAAGAATAAAAAAACATGGGATGCAAAAACCTGGTCGGAAATGCGTTGTGGATCATGGATTGATCACCCTTCAAACCTGCATGGAAAATATGAAAAACACATTTAAGAGGGAGAATGGATGAAGTTATATCTATTCAGTCATTTAGTAATCTCTCAATTTTGTGAATACCAACTTTGACCCATGATGGGTATCCTACTGGGAGACATCCCTTGGTACAATGCATAGAGAGAAGTTTAGAAAGGGGACAAATATAATAAAATACCTCTAACTTCCCCATGGGAAATTGGATGGACTCACAAGAGCTACAAAACAAGTTTTGGATGACCAATCCAAATGGATTTGTTATAGATAAAGTCAAACAATTAATCCCATACAATATGATATTCAAACTCAAAATATTTTCAAATATACAAATTATTATTAAATTTGCATTCTATCAAGACCCAAAATTCAAATACTTTTTGATAAATTAATGGACCTTAGTAGAAACAATTTCTATTGCATGCATCATAAAAATAGATGACTATGATAAACAATGTGGTGCAAGGTATAATAAAAAGAGAAAGAAATTTATGCAGACTAATTGGTTGGACTGATATAGGATTTCAAGGACACAGTTTTATTGTAAAGGTAAGTTTATAAGTTTTTCCTTGTTTAAAGAGTTTATAAATGTTGTGGATGACATCATATAATGTATTAGAGTGTTGTTGATAGGGTATACCCATAAGTAGGTCGACACAATTGAGGGAGGAGACATCACATTTGACGACGTATTGGAAAGGTTTGATGGAAAAGGTTATGATACAAAATTTATTAACTGGAATGTGAGGACTATTATACCTAGCCTAGATGATAGGGAAAAGTGTGAGTTGTGGTAGGTAGATGAAGGCATGTTACAAAGTCTTTGGATATGATGTTTTTTTTGTGACCATAGCTGAGGATGATTATGGATAGTTGATATTTTACTTGACAATTTCGAGTACAAATGAGATTGGAACAAGTACCTTTGGTCATGAGAAGTGAGGAAGGGTTTGTTATTGTAAGTTTTATAAGAGGGAATATTTATATTGAAGAATATGGATTAGGTGATGTAATGTGGCTTGTAAAAACTTGAGCATTTTTGAAGCATTCTAGCAATTGGTCATTAGTGTATAGAGATTTTAGGATAGACAGGTGTTCCAAGGCATAACAAGTGGAAGAATTATTAAAATGGATTTGTGTAAATGACACCAGGAAGGGGGTCATGAAGGTGTACCAAGATTAGGGTTAGGGTTATATTTAGGGTTAGTGATAGTATAAGATGGTGACAACATAACATTGAAAGGAGGATGTGAAGGTGTAGGGTGAGAAAAAAGAGGACGGTGGCATATATTTAATTTTCCTTCAATGGAAAGATAATAGAGGAAGGCTTGATATAAAGTGTTGTTCTGAAACAAAGACACTTCATGTTGAAAAATTACTAGCAAACCATAATTAAATTTAAAATTTGGTACCTCCTCAAAATATGTGATTTGGAGTTGGATCCAGAACTTTGTACCATGATTTCACCAAAACTTGTACCATGCTTTCACTACCTCCACACCTACAAATGGTCATATGTCCATTTCATTGAATCCATCATTGTCTTGTGACTATTTCTCTGTCTATTTCTATATCTCTGTTACTATTTCATTGAATCCATCATTATCTTTCCACCCTGCAACTGATGATGTCAATCACGCTTCCTAGACCTCTCTTGGATAAAACATAACTAATTCCCCCTACCTACACCCATTGAGGAGTTATATTTATAAGGTTTTGGTAAAGGATCACTGGAAAATGGAGAGGGGAGGTCACTCCCATGTGACATGTGATTCATTGGATTGTTACCAAAGAAACTTGAACCAGACACAAGCTACGAAGGGTTGATAATTGAGGAACATCCACAAGGAATTGATGTTACTAGAAAGGTAAATGAAAATGGTGGCATCTATGGGATATAAATTTGGATGGGTAACCATCTTAGACGAGAATGAGGAAGAGGATACAATTAACAAGTTTTTTCACCTTCATATGGAACTTATATTAGTAGAGAATTTCTCACCACTCCATTTGGAATTCATAAGAAAGGATGTCCCTCTATAAATTTTCATTACTACCCCTCCTATGATGACTACTGACTCATTGTCACAACCCATGTCAAGTGTAGTGTATATCCCAATAGTCACAATGCATGCAACTAGTTCTACATTTGAGTTTGGTGTTTATATCAAATGAAAATATTCTACATTGGAGTATTCAAGATAAGGGAGTGGAAGAGTTGAATAATTCATTATATGTCCACAATTAGTTCTTATGGTGGAAGAAGTTAAAGAGGGATATGATCTCTGACTGCAACTTGTCATTGACTTGTGGAAGATAGATCTACCCTCACTTTCCAAGATCATTATAGAATAAAAAACAAAGATGAAAGGAAAAGTTATGGAGAAGTATGATTGCATGAGAAAACTATGGATTCATAATATATATCTCAAGGAACAAGCAAGACAATGGGACAAATAAAGAGAAGTGTTGTAGATACAAGTCAAATAGGCTACAATAAATTAGAGTCAATTGAGAAAACAAGGAACAGAAACCACCACATTTTTATCTAACCAAATGGAGTAGAGAACTATTGCACTATTTATGTTAAAGAAAGAAGATTTAATACATGAAATATTTAAGAAAAATTTCACGAAGTTGCAATGGAGGTAGGAGAAGAGCTATCCACATGTTTTGAGGAGGTGCTCCCACACCTACCTAAGTCCTTAGATATCACATAGAAAGAAACCACTTTCAAAATCAAGGTAACAAGGACACTACAACATATTGTAAAGGGAAAGGGTTGGTAGAGTCCATCAGAAACTCAGAGGAAACATATAAATATGAGAAGAATAAATAACTTGCAAGAATGTAAGCCACTAAGGAAGAATATCACAAGAAAAGAAAAGGTTGATCATTAAGCATGTGATTATTAAAGCCTAAGTGTAGAGAATTTATAGTAGGTATGACTAAATTTTTAGATCTCATGGATGAAATTATAGAAGCACAGATATATCCCTATAGAACCTAAGCATAAAATCTAGTAGAAAATAAAGAAAATACAAGAACAATATGAGAAGGTTTACATTGAGGCCATCGTGTCAAACACTCCAAATGAAAATATAAAAAAGATTCAATGCATGTTCCAAAATTTCCAAGTATATAATTTCCATGTCTATAGTTAACATGATTATTATTTTGTTCTAACTTTGAGTTGAGGCTTAGAATCAAGGTCATATGTTTTATCCTCCATTAAGTGTAAGTGTTGAAATAAATTATACCTTGAATACTTTACGCATTGCAATGTAACTTTAAAATAGGCATTGAAACATTTTCTTGCACACTATCATTGTCATGTGCTTTTGCAAGGTATCCATAGCAACCTTAATTAATCAACACAATCATGAGTAATCATAAATGAATCATGCCATACAATTATCAACATTAAAACATCTTAGCATAATCACTATACAAGACATAGAAAAAATAAAGCATGAGCATTACACCTAAATAGATATAACTCAATGACATTATCATCCCATCACTTAAGTGAAAATTAGGAGGTGGACCGTATAGTAGACAAAGGGAGTGAGAATTCTACCTCTTTGGAGGAGAAATATCTTGAGGATAATACATCACTTTTCCATATATGTGAGTGGGAAGAACCAAAATCACAATATAAATCATCATGCCAATCAAAAAAATCAATTGCAATTAGAAATGAAATAACATCTCAAATACCTGGATATTCGATGGTTGTCCACATATGATATTCATTTAACGCTACTCCAATAGATATCCTCTAGTAGTTGTTCTAATAATTTAACCAACACTTAAAGAATCAACAAAATAACAAAATAGATTAACAAACATTTTTATGACTAAATAATAATTAAAAAGAATTGAGTGTATGAATACTTGTATGAGCTCCTCTTGATTTCGAGAATAATTTATTGGAGTAGTATAATCTTGGAGAAAACCTCCCTTGATTTGACGAAGCAACAACGAAGTCAACATTGAATTTTTTTTTCTCTGTTGGATCAAGGGAGGTTTGATCCAAGATTATCCAAATCCTAATTTATTCTCTATTGGACATGGAAAACCATGTGAAGGTGGAAGCTCTTATTGCTACTCCCCCCCTCACATCATTCTCAATTCCCTAGTACCCAAACTATCTACTAGAAAATAGTTGAAAGAAAGACATTAAGATTCATGCATAAACACAAGAAAAACAACAAATTCATAAAGAAACATATGTGGTTTTGTGCATAAATAAACATATAGAAATCATCCATTAACATATAACATTAATTCATTCATTTAGACACAAAATACTTCATCTCAATAAATTTTATCATCAAAAATATGTTTTCACAATATGATACATGATGTTTCTAAGTAGAATCATTTCTTTTTCAGTTTCTTTCTGTTTGAAATGAATTCATAAAGTAGGTCATCAATTCCTTCTTCCCCTTCAATTGTTCTGGCCTCTGCATGTCTTATTGATGGCATGGTCGTGTACTCACGACGTCGAGGCTGTTGCAAGGGGGGGCACAAATCATCAAATCCAATAAGAAAGAAATGTTAAATTGATAATTTTTGTTATTATTATTACAAGTATTTCATTAATAAAGAGATCATTAGAGTGTTCATTATCTACTTGAGTAGCAGAGGCAAGCAGAGTAGTTTCAGATGTGGCCATATGTTCCTCTTCTTGTCTAGACTCATCATCTAGATGCTATGGATTTGAAACAAGTAAGATTATAATTAATACACCATTTTCAATTAAATATTTTTAATTGTAATCCATACTACATTTTTTTATAGAACATTAAATACCTCCGGTACCGATATGGACACCACCTTCATTGGGTGGCACTCTACCATCACTATGCTGTGTTTCGCTAGTGGGGACACTTCTGTCTTCATTGGATGCCCACTTAAAACAAACAAACACATTGCTTTATGGCTAAAAACATAATGTAAAAGTAATTAATTATAAATAATGTTCATTGATTTTATTTACCTGCGTGTCGATTTGAGTGTCAGAAGGTTTTGTTTCCCCCAATATTTTTTTATGTTCAACCATAGCTTGAAATACTTGCTTGAAAGAAAGCTTGAGGCCTTCTTGTGTTGGAGCTTCTTTGAACTCCAATCCCTGCATATTTGCATAAGAACATGAATTTTGATTCTTATGTGAAATTAAATTAAAATTGTTAACAATATATTATTTGGATGGAATTGTTTTTTTTTTATACTTACAATTCATATGACCAATTTGTATTTTGGCCTTGGTGGATTTGGATGTATCTTGGAGCCTGTATTGAAAAGTTTCAAATATGTAATTAGATTTCATAATGACAATAAAATATCATAATTACATTATTAGAAGTGTCACATACCTTCCTGAGCCCGGTGGTGTCTTTCCTTCTTTTCAGAGCATCTTCTCCTTTGCATATTCCTGTAGGGCCTTCCACTCCCTCTAAGGAATCATTGGAGGATTCTCATACTTAGTATTATTTTTTAGATGAACACTATATTGGTCTCACAGATATTTTAAATATGCACTTTCTTTTGAGGAGACTCCAGATTTGGTGAAGGAGCCCTCGTTGAACATGCCAACCAACTTGTTAATGATTTCATATTTTAACTTGTAACTTTGGGAATTCCACCTTGTGCATATTGTGGGCCCAAATATTTCCAAGTTAAATTCATTCATGCACTTATAAAATGTGTCGTTTCCTACAAAAGCATATTATCATTAGTTTACAATAATCGCACATTATACATAAATTTCAATTAGATTGTACATAATAAATTAGCACATCTTAAATACCTGGAAGATTTTATATTTTCATAGGGATGAGATCATCATTTACCAAAAATGTAACCGATAGTGTTCCCATGATAGTGACATGGGAAGATACAAGAAAACATGCTTCAAAATGTGCAAAGCCATGCTTTGCATCCACATAATCCTGTGCACATTTTGGCATGTGCTCGTCAGGGCCGGGTGTAGTACCAACATTGACCCTGGAGGGTGTACTGGTATGAGTGACTGGCATGCTGATATGATGTTGTGCCTGTGTATCAATGATGCTGGTACCAACATCGTCCTCCGTAGGCACATCCTGGGGATCAAAATCCTGCAAAAACTCCTATAAAAATAAAGATTTTTTATAAAGGACTTGTAAGAGTATAAAAGTTAAAATCCAAAATAAATAAATGGGATAAATAAATATCTTTCTTAACCCATAGTGTTTAATTTTGTTTGTCAAGGCTTTAATTCTTTCCTTTATCTCTTATGTCCGCGATTGAATCTGAATAAAGGAAGCAAGTTCGATGTTTGATTTTCTCACAAGATTCCTTATTGTTTGGATTGGGTTAGTGGAGGAATAAATTTGATCATCAATAAGATATTCCTCTGTATAATCTATGGAATGTTCTAAGGTTGTTTCCTTTTCCCTGTCATCCTGGGACAATGGTGTTGCCAACAAAGAAATGTCAATATAAGAATTAGAATAAAATGAAGAAAATCAAATGTATGCAAATTGATTTACTTGTAAAAAACATAACATCAACATATTTTCAACTTCGAGAAGTGATCCTAATGTGGTAGAAAATCAAGGATTGATATTATTATTAAATGTCTTTCCATATGAGTTTTTAGTTCTAGTTTAGAGGACCATATTCAAGACAATGCATGTTTCTTGTCTTGTCTTGGAAAATCTTGACAAGTAAGATGTTTAAACACATGTTAGTGTTGTTCATGGACTAATAATAGTTTGTGAAACATTGACTAGTGTAGCTATATTATAGTAAATGACAATAATAAAATATAAGAGTCATTTCTTATAGGTTGGGTAAAATAGTATACATACCGCCCTCATAATAGCAATGTCTGTATCTACTCGATTGAAATTGTAATCAATCAACAAATCTTCCCCTTCAACTATTGATTTTATTGCACATACAAATACATGGTTTCCTTCACAATTTGTGGTTTCTTATTTGTGGTTGCGGGTCTTGTACTGTTTATAAACCCTGCAATATTCATCGCTACTTTTGGCCTTTCGTCAATATAAATAGATGCTCCTTTATTTTTATCATTGTCTTTTAGCTGTATATAATTTGAATCCATACCATATCTTTACATACTTTTTGTATATTGGAATAGCCATATCCAATATTTGTAGATGTAACAAGGTCCCACATACTCCATCAATTCAGTTATTCTGTTGCAATAGACCTTTATTCCATCCATGGAAAATTTCCCCAAACCATGTAATGACGATGGAGCAATGCGGTATATCCTTTCGTTGACACAAAAACCAATGTTTATTTGAGGAACATCCTTGGGTACCCATCGTTTCACTAGATGGTTGTACCTCAAGAGAACCTCGATGTCATCTATTCTCTCATTATCATAAGACCATGACCCCCCTTTAGCAAGAAAAAAGTCCAAGTGTCTATGGAATCTTCTTATGATCTTCTCACCTCTAGTTGATCTCCGCTTGTTAGACCTACTATATGTCTCAATTTACTCTATTCTACTTGAACTTCCCTCTCTCAACAAAGATAGATCTGACAAATACCTATTTGGTTGTACATCCTATAACAATCCATCAAATGAGAGAAACAATTTGTGAGTGTTATAAGGGTTGTGATGAAGCATCTTGAGGACACAAAGTATGGAGCATTTGATAGATTGTGACA
Source organism: Picea mariana (assembly GCA_032191745.1). NCBI lineage: Eukaryota > Viridiplantae > Streptophyta > Pinopsida > Pinales > Pinaceae > Picea > Picea mariana. The sequence goes on along the minus strand of JASDQU010031552.1, from coordinate 6,215 downwards.
ATTCCACTATATATAGCACACATCAACTTGTTTGAACTTCAAGAGAGCCCATACAACAAAGTTATGAGTTTTTTCAATATCATGTAAAGTCCTCCATAAATATTTAACATGATTTTGTCTTTCAAGACTATAAAACCACATATTTGGAGTCATGCCATCATCAATGTGTCACACTAGATAAGATAAGAACAAGAAAAATATAGTAAGTCACATTTTTTGATAAGAAAAAAACAAGAAAGAGATAATGCTGAATACAATATGAAAACTTGGATGGGATGGTGAAGGGGAATCAAAGGATAAGAATAAATGTGTGAAATGTAATTATGGATTATTTTAAGTAATTATGAATTATTTTAATTAATTATGTTATAACATATGTTAACATATTACAACAATTCCCACTATCTATGACCCCCCACTACAAGCAGTGCACATGCCCAAATATAGTGTTTTAGATCCTCCAATTGTTGTAGTTGAGACCCACTCTATGACAAATACTGCCCAACCCCATGAAATATACCACCAAAGGAGGGATGAAGGTATAAGACATATTCGTAGTGTGGATCCCATCTACTTGTGAGGAGGATTGAACCCTAGGGTCTAAGGAGGAAATATAGGAGTTGAGTCATTCCTATTCAAAAGTGATAAAGGAGACAAAGGAGAGGATCTAGATCCCATTGTGACAATTATGGCACCCAAAGTGGATATTCAATCCCAATGAAAAGTTTATTATGTGGTAGAATAGGGATACATTTATGTTATGGAAAAATTTATGGTGAGGAGTAGGATATCATTACCCCCCACAACTTAATCACCATTTTTATTATTCTGAATGTCTTTGGTGATTTATTGGCACTAGAACAAGGTAGGGAAATCCAAAAATATGCAATTTTAGGGCAGAAAACCTAGCTCGATCACCATGTTGAGTGTTCTGCCTATGTGTATCGATTTATTAGCTATAGAACAACATACACATGTCCATGGTTATTCAATTATGGGGCATAAAACCGATACAATACAAAGCATAAAAAGCATGGCATGTGGTTGAATGTTTTTTCTAGTTATCCAATACAAATGCATTCATAACTCTTCGATCGTTAATTTAATGGACATCTCACTAATGAACAAAAAATCAATTTCCATTGGGAATTATTTAATTTATGTTTTTAGTTATTAAGTTGTAAATTGGAAATGACATTATCTATTGCTAGAATCATTGGGTTTTAGAAATTAAAAATAACTCATCCACAACTCAATTCCCAATGTTGGCCATACATACACCATGATTGTAATGTGATTCCTCATTAAATAAAATTATCCAATACATTTTCCATTGTCTATAGTCAATTAATTGCCTCATTCCTATGTTCTAGTAGTTTCTCCTAGAACCATGCATTTAGGCATAAATCACATATTTGCCTATTTGTTGAGCAATTGTATGCTACAACCCAATTGACCCTAATTAAATCACATTATAATGTGAAGTGCATTTCCTTTTTCCTATTTCTTGGATCTATAATACGTGGTAGTATTTTGTTAATGAAATATTGAATGGGGAAGTTAATTGGAATGATGATGAATTGGATCTACAACAAACACATTGCACTGAAGCATAGGCACACAAGAAATTTCCAAGTTGGGCATTTAAATCATTAGCTACAACCATACATATAGATATTAATTTGATTTATATAACTTTCCTTGGTTGTGTATTAAAATGTGTGTGATGTTATCTTTGTTGGCTACAAATTGTACTTATAAAGTTTTTCCCTAAAAACTTTTATGCATGCAGAGCTAAGAATGTAGTGAAGGGGAGTTCCTATCTTTGCACTTTGTACTTTGAATCTACAAGCAAAAGGATAAGGAAAAAGGGTGACATGATGTAAAGGCTACAAGGAAGGTTGATGCACATAGCAAGAATCACATAAAAAGTAAGGGGCTATGCAGAGAATAATGTTTTTTTACTTAGAGCATTGCCTTTGCACTTTGTACTCCATGTTAAGTGAAAAGGAAAGTGATATCGAGTGTTGATGTGGATCCATCTACCAATGTGGATGAAAATAAATATAATATGGGGTTTGAAAGAAAAGAGGCATGCCCTCCTCACTTCACAATAGTACTACTATGGGGAAACAACCATCTTGGTGACTAGGAGGAAGTAAAGCTCCACCCTTTGCAATGTGGTTGAGTGAAAACTAACAACTATTATTGTAAATATCTCAGAAACAAGTTCTTGTGAGTTATATTAGATTCCTTGGAGGAAACAAACCATTGGAGGAGGTAATAAAGAGGTTGGTTAGTCATTAGTGAAGGGGATTTGAGGGTCAGAACATTGTTGGAACAAAGGGATTTTGCAAAGTTGGAATAAAAAAATATGGAAATATTGGGAGGTTAAGGGTGTAGATAAAAAAATACTAAGGAACTAGAAGGATAAATCTATTCCTAGATTGGAAGGATGACGATGATTTTGAGTTTGTATGAAGAGAAAATATTGTCTTTGAGACAAAACAACAATCTACAAGACACTACTTAGGAGTGATATTACATAAATTCTAATGGTGTTGGTGGGGAATATGAATCACGAGGGAGACCATTGAACGAGCAGTCTCAAACCATGTGGGACATCAAATTATTAAAATTCAAATTATCAAAATTCATGGGGCTTGTTATTATTTGCAAATGGGTTAACACTAGTGTTTTATAAATCACCTTTTCTTCGTAATTGTCCTAAAAATGAGGATAATTTTTTGTGTTGTAATAGAAGAAGAAACCAATAGAGTTGTTGACAAAATCGAGCACAAGTCGTTTCTCACCTACTACCACGATTTTCCATAGTTTCCATGGTATCCTGCTATTGCTTCATGACTCCACCCACTCCCTTATCTAGTTTTTTCAAATCAATGATAAGAGCCATTAAATAGCCAAGTTTAGTGCATACTATGTCTAAGTTAATTAAATGTGACGACTCTCTAAAAGGGCCACTTTTATCACCTGTTGTCAATTTTGTGGGTGGGTCTCATCATTTCCAATCAACATTGTCTCTAATATTGTCAAACTCATATTCTTCCCCCCGTCAAAATACAAAACCCATGGAAAGGAAATTTATTTCATGGATTCTCTCTTGCTTTTGGAATAGACAAGTTTCTTCCATATTTCTTCATTTATGACACTAAATTGGCTATGTTTGTGTGGTTGAAAACCTCATGGGTTAAGGATGACATTGAAGGTTATTTCATGGGATATGTAATGATTTGTATATTCAATTGTTGTTTTCCAATGCTAAAGATCTTTAAAATTGGGTCTAATTCTAGAGTTCATTCTTCAACATTTTTTTTGTGAGTAATATTCAAATGCACTACTTTTGTAGGTAAATCAATGTGGTTAGGGTGAAAAATTACATATTCGTAGGTGTAGTATTGTAGGACAAAAAATTACATAACCATAAGTGACATGGATCATTTCATTATCGAAGTACTTATGCTAGCACTCAAGGAAAAACATTCAAAGTGTTATTTCTTTCATTATTATGCACATACTTTTCCTACCAATACTTAAAGATTTTTTTTCAAAATGTTATTACTCTCATTGTTGGGACATACTTGGCCTACTAGCACTCAATTATAAAATTTTAGAATGTTATTATTCTCATTGTTATGTGTATACTCGACCACATTATTCTACACATTGAATGTATGCATGTTTCCCAATTGTATGCCTCTATATTAAAAAGAACATGAAAGAAAGAAATAATCAACTCAAATCAAGGTGTCCAATTTGGGAAAGGGTGGTCAAAGTGAGTGAGATCTAGGATCAAGGGCCTCCCTCATGTATATGGCCATGCATCTCTAGCCCAAAAACCAGAGTAAGGTTCAAAGGAATTCATAAAATAATAGTTATTTGGCCATATGAAGAAAGATCTATGTGATTATATGAAAAAGGTATGGAAGCGAGCATTGAACCTAACTCCAACCAACACACCCTTTCCAAAATTCAAAGATCATCTCAAGCACCTTCAATTCCTAATTTGGGGTTTTAAAGGATTTTAAGAACTTACTGATTTTGGCATAATTCTTGGTCAAGGTGGGGTCTCATCTGTCGCTCCAGCAAGGGCCTACTATGTCTCTCCAACAAGGGAACTCTCATTCGCTCCTCCTCCAGTAATGTCATGCACTCTCAGTGGCTCCCAAAGGGGAGTTTATTCTCTGTCTCTCCTCCTCCAACAATGGGTGCATTCAATCTCAGTCGCTCCTCTATCACTTGACCAACAATGGCATGCACTTCCAGAGGTTATTCTTGGTCTCTCACTCTAGAAATGATATGAGGTTATTGTCGGCCTCTCTCACTCCAACAATGGTATGAGGTTATTCACGACCTCTTGCTCCAATATTAATGGTATGAGGTTATTCTTGACCTCTCTTGTTCTAGCAATGGTTTGAGGTTATTCTCGGCCTCTCGCTCCAAGAATGGTATGAGGTTATCCTCAGGCTCTCTCTCTCCAACAATGGTATGATCAGTATATTCTCATCCTCTCGCTCCAGTAATGGTGAGGTGAGGTAATTAAAAAATGGGGTCGAAATTACAATTTCTGTGAGGTTATGCGTGGGTGGGTCATGAGGGTATGCTCCAACAATGATGAGGTGAGGTAATTCGAAAATGGGGCTTACAAATTC
>JASDQU010031550.1:0-22095 GCA_032191745.1 Picea mariana | reverse complement strand
TAAGAAGAATGAAGAAACACAATTCATTGTTGTCAGGAAACTGAAGATTGTTTTGACCAGCACAAGGGTGGATGATTTACCAGAAGAAGTTCAGGAACTATTAGAAGAGTTCACGGACATAGTAGTGGACGAACTACCTCGTTCGTTGCCACCGATCAGAAGTGTGAGTCATCATATTGATCTCATACTAGGAGCCAGTTTTCCAAACAAAGCTGTGTACATATTGATGCCGCAAGAGAATGAATAGGTTAAAAGGAAAGTCCAGGAGTTGTTGGACAAAGGTTTGGTCAGGGAAAGCTTGAGTCTATGTGATGTTCCGACAGTACTTAGTTCGAAGAAAGACAGAGGCTGGAGGATGTGTACTGACTCGAGGGAGATTAACAAGATAACCATTAGGTACATATTTCCATTGCCAAGAATGGATGATCTGATGGATTGCTTGAGTGGAGCAAAGTATTTTTCGAAGATTGATTTGAAAAGCGGTTATCATCAAATTTGCATGAGAGAAGGTGATGAGTGGAAGACAACATTCAAAACCAACGAAGGGTTGTATGAATGGCTTGTTATGCCATTTTTCTTAACAAATGCATCGAGTACCTTTATGAGGTTGATGAACAAAGTCCTGAGGGAGTTCATCGGAAAATTTGTCATTGTGTATTTAGATGACATACTGGTTTTCAGTAAAACAGTGGTAGAGCATCTGAAGCATTTGGCTACAGTGATGCAGAAGTTACAGCAGGAGAAGCTGTTGATAAACATGAAGAAATCCTCATTCATGAAGACAGAGCTCATTTACTTGGGATTTTTTATTTCTACAGATGAGTTGAGGATGGACCTAGATAAGGTGGAGGTAATTAGGAATTGGCCATCACCGAAGAATATGTTTTAGGTGAGAAGTTTTCACGGATTGGCTAGTTTCTACCAAAAGTTCATCAAGAATTTCAGTGGAATTAGTGCACCGATGATGGATACAGTGAAGAAAAGACACAAGTCTTTTCACTGGACAGAAGAGGCTGAGAAGAGTTTTAATCTGTTGAAGAGGAAGATTACGAAACAACCAATTTTGGTGTTGCCGGATTTCCAAAAGACATTTCAAGTGAAATGCGATGCAAGTGGATTTGCAATAGGGGCAGTCTTGAGTCAGGAAGACAGGCTGATAGCATACTTCAGTGAGAAGCTGAATGAAGCAAAAGTAAAATACTCCACTTACGATAAGGAGTTCTATGCTATTATCCAGGCATTGAAGAAATGGAGACATTACTTGATCCCGAAAGAGTTTGTCTTATACAGTGACAATCATGCATTGCAGTGTGTGACTCAACAGGAAAAGTTGAATCAGAGACATGTCAAATGGGTGGAATATATGCAAAATTTCACTTTTGTGATTAAACATATTTCTGGTACTACTAACAAAGTTGTTGATGCTTTGAGCAGGAAGTGTTTGTTGTTGCAGGAGTTCAAGGTCAAAACGTTGGGTTTTGATGACCTCAGAAATATGTAAGTAGATGATCAGGATTTTAAGGAGGCATATGAAGTAGCTGAGAATCCAATTCTCAGGGATAGAAGCCAGTGGGTAGAGTACATGATCTAGGAAGGATTACTGTTTAAAGGTAATCAACTGTGTATTCCGAAATTCTCCATGAGGGAGAATTTGCTAAAGGAGAAACATAGTGGAGGATTGGCAGGACACTTTGGTCACGACAAGACGTTCACAAAATTGAATGAGTCATATTTTTGGACGGGAATGCGAGCAGACATCAAAAGATTCATGGACAGATGCAAAATTTTCCAGCATTCGAAGGGGAGGAAACATAATGCAGGGTTTTATCAACCATTACCCATACCTGAAAGGCCGTGGGATGCAATCAGCATGGATTTCATATTGGGGTTTCCAAGAACAAAAAGAGGTTTTGAATCAATATTTGTGGTGGTGGATAGATTTTCCAAGATGGCACACTTCATTCCATGTCAGAAAACCAGTGATGCAACTTACATTGCGAATCTGTTTTTCAAAGAAGTCATTCGACTTCATGGCTTACCAAGAAGCATAGTTTCAGACTGAGACACCAAGTTCATAGGGAACTTTTGGAGGACCTTGTGGAAGAAGCTGGGAACTAACTTGTCATTTAGTTTAGCTTATCATCCTCAGATGGATGGACAGACAGAAGTGGTAAACATAAGTCTGGGAGACTTGCTGAGAAGCTTGGTGACAGAACACCACAGCCAGTGGGACAACATATTACCACAGGCAAAATTTGCTTATAACGACTCAGTTAACAGAAGCATAGGGCAGAGTCCGTTTCAGATTGTCTATGGCATGCAGCTAAGGGAAATTTATGAGCTGAGAGAGTCAGAACAGAATGCAACTAGGAGTGATAGTGCAGAAGAATTCACATAGGTGATGAAAGAACTTCACAGCCAGGTGAAGGAGCGATTGCAAAATTCAAGCCAAGAATATAAGCGCAGAGCAGATTAGCACAGAAGACAACTTTAGTTTGAGGTTGGTGACCTAGTTCTGGCACATTTAAGGAAGGAAAGGTTTTCGAGAGGAACATATAATCAATTGAAGATGAATAAAATCGAACCATGTAAGGTCTTGAATAAATTTGGGGCGAATGCTTACGAGATTGAATTACCCGATGGGATCGAAATTTATCCGATATTAAATATCTCAAATTTGTACCCATATAAAGTTGAGGAAGCAGGGACAGGAGATGAGAATCCAGTGATCCAGTGGAAAAAGTAGATGCCCATTGCAGAAAAGCCACAGATGGAATGCATACTGGAAAAACGGGTGAGCAAGAAGACCGGGTGAAAGAAATATTTTGAATATTTGGTCAAGTGGAAGGGCCATCGAGTTGAAGATGCCAGTTGGGAGAATGAAGCAGAGATCCAGAAGCATGGAAACATCGTGCGTGAGCTCATGGACAGGATCCCATGAAAATTTTCAAGCGAGGGAGTATGATGCAGGAGCATCTCAAGCAAGCCAACGTGGAGACAACGGACAACTGGAAAAGCGCCCAGCACAAATTTTGAAATATATTGAACCATTAATGAAACATCAAGTGGAGGCACACTTATATAATGTAAATGGACCTTGAGCGATTTTCTCTTGTCCTTAGTAGGTAGAAGGCATTTATAGTAGTTAATGCAAGTAGATAGAATTGAATGTTAGATTAGACAGTTTTAGAGCGCAAGAGGGAAACAGGATATAGACACCCTCCTTGTTTATTGTAACATTATTATGAGAGAATGAAGATTATTGAGGAGAGCATAGAAGATAAGTAGAGAGTTGTGTAGCAGACTCCATGTACAGAAGTTCTGAATTAATACAATAAAGTTGTGATTCAGACTCATGGTGTTCATATATTCTCTGTGTATGCATCTTTGAATGTTATGCTCATGAATGTTTTGCTCTTTCTGTCATGAATTTACTTTTATGCTATGTATGAATGATTTCTTGTTGAATGTTTGAAATCTGAGAGGAAAGAGGGGAGGAATGAGTTTCAATTGTTTCTCTATCTGAGCAAGAGTTCCTGCAAGGAGTGCAGTTGAATTGTCTGCAAGGAGTGCATTGACAAGGTGTTCAGGGGTTTGTCTCTGAAAGCTCAGGAGAGAAAGATTTTTTTCTCATTTCCATAGAAGTGTAGTTGGGCACAGGAGCCATGCAAGGAGTGCGCAGGCCAGGCAAAGTCTCAAGGTTGTGGACCTGAGTGGAGTATTGAGAGACTACTGCTGCAGATGTGCATAGAGTCAAAGGTTTTCAACACTTGGAAGTGGTTGAAAGTCTGCCGCAAGGAGTGCGTGCAAGGGTTTTTCTAAAAGAAACAAAGTCATGGAAATTTCAGAAGGAATTAGACCTTTCGAAGGAGTCGAAAGAAGGCATAGTGATGAGGGACCGCAGGGGGACAAGTTCTGTGGAGAGAAACACCTTGGTTAGTTGTGCAGAAGTTCTCAGAGGAAGGACGGACGATCGAAATTCTCTGAAAATAATTCATGAAGTTCCATGAGCCGTCAGATCTCATGGAGGAGCAGGGGAGATACGACGAGCATTCTAGAAAGGTTCTAAGCTCAGGAGGAGTAGGACCATAGATCCAAGCCACAAGGACTGTTGGATTTACACGTGGGTTTCTATATCGGGTTTTCGTAGGTTGAAGTCCCATAAACTTTGCAACGGGAATCGAAAAATCATGAAACGCGAAGTCCCAAAAAGCTAAAAGGATTTTTGTGGGCCACAGAGGAGTCAACGAGTGGACAGGTGGTGCACTATTGACACGAAGTCAAACTCCTTTCATCATTTCGGAGTTTTGGGGAGTGAAGTTCTGAATTCTTTGCATTAGGATTCGCGATATCAAGAAGTCCGAAGTCCCGATGGAGTAAAGGGGCATTGAAAATTCAACCTTGTGAGCGCATCGAAATTTCGGAAAATCGGGTTTCGGGAATCGTGGGACCAAGCTTCTTGACACCGCGGCTGCTGAAATCATGATAAGGAAAATCTAGAAAGAGAAAGAGGACGAGTCAACGTTGATGGTTTTTCTGGTTTTGTGGGTTTAAAAGATAGGTTCTTGACCGCTGGATTCGCAAAGGTGTGAAAGTCCAATTCCCCGAAGTATAAAGGGGATTTATCAAAGTTAAGAGTGGGTGCAGATTTCCTGAAAGGGAAATAGAAGAGCTATTGCCGAGAGCTCTTTGGGCCAGTGGATAAGGAAAGATCCTGTGTTGGCATGGACCTTCTGACCTGCGGGTTGTGGAGGGAACGTGCATCATCATCATGTCATTTCTCCTGAACCTGAGGCCCTTCCAACACCTCCATGGTTCTTGGATGACTTATCTGAGGATTAACCCCCCAATCCACCCAACTCTCCCACTCATTTCCCTACAGAAATTTTACACCCAACCACCACAGGTACTCCTTAGTACTTCGATATCTGGTTTATATCAAGTGAACCATCGCCATCTCTTTGCATTGTTCCCCCTGGTTCTTCATCACTAGGGGGAAGCCACACAACAATAGTCATCGATATCACTCTTCATGACCCCTTGTATTCCTGTCACTTCCACTATGACAAGGAAATACTTGAAGAGTTAAACAACCCTGACTACCCATGGGATGCGCTACACCACCACACACTCTTCTTTCCATAGGAAGCCTCCACGCCTCCTAACCAACACCCCATCTACGCGGTCAAAACCAAGGATTTTATCCCATCAGGTCCTATCAACTGTTTCAAAAACCCCATTCCCGCCCCTGATTCTTTTGAAGAAGGCAACATGGCCAACATTTCCCCGACCATTAAAATCAACATTTCCATCAAAAATGGCGTCGTCGAGGAAATCACCATTGGAGCTGCTTGCACCCCTCAAGAAATCATCGCCTATAAAGCCCTCTTCCAGGAATATTGAGATATTTTTTCTTTGTCATACATGAAAATGCCTGGCCTCGATCCCTCTATCGTCGAACATCGCATCGACACCTGGCCCGACATTACACCAGTTCGTAAAAAAAAATGACCGCTACACCCATCCAAAGCAGCGGCCATCAAATCCAAAATTGACAAATTACACACTGTCGGGTTCATCTACCCCATCGCCTATACATCATGGGTTTCCAACCCTATACCCGTTAACAAAAAATAGGGCACTATCCGCATCTGCATGGACTTTCATGATCTCAATCACGCATGTCCCAAAGACAAATTTCCAACGCCTTTCATCGATCGAATTATCTATGACTGCACAGGCCACGAGGCTCTATCCTTCATGGACAATTTCTCTGGTTATAATAAAATTCAAATTCACCCAGCCAATCAATACAAAACCGCATTCACTACCCCTTAGGGTACTTTTGCATATCGTGTCATGCCTTTTGGCCTAAAGAATGCTGGTGCAACTTTCCAATGGGAGATGACATACATCTTTCACGATCTGGCTCATATCATCCTCGCATACTTGGACGACCTCACAGCTTGATCTAAGAAACACACCCAACATCTTGATGATTTACGAATCATCTTCCAACGGTGTCGTCAGTACAACATCTGCTTGAATCCTCTCAATTGTGTTTTCTACATCATCGCGGGGTGCCTCGTAGGATTCATCATTTCTCAAAGCGGTATTACTGTGGACCCCCTCAAAGTCCAAGCTATCACCGAAATTCCACCTCCCCAGAATTTACGTCAACTTCAGAGCCTACAAGGCAAGGCTAACTTTCTATGAAAATTTGTCCCAGACTACGCCATTCACGCACACGGTTTCCTTCGATTACTACGTCACGACATCCCATTTCACTGGGATGAACATGCCCAACAGTTATTTGATGATCTTAAAATGGCGCTCTCCAACGCCCCTTTAATTAGTGCACCTGACTACAATCGCGACTATATCCTCTACGTATCAGCATCAACTGTTTCAGTAGCAGGAGTTCTCGTTCAGCTAGGTGATGAAAATCATGAGCATGTCATTTATTACATTAGTAAAAACCTCTCAGGGCGACCCTTGAAGTATAAACACGAAGATAAACTAGCTCTTGCAGTCGTCCTCGCAGTACAGAAACTGCGTCACTACATCCTACTTCGCACAACTAAGGTTGTATCAGATTCCAACCCTATGCAGTACTTTCTCAGTCGTTGGCAAATTAACAACAAATTTGCTCGATGGATTGTTATCCTTTAGGAGTACGACCTTGAATTCTCAACACCCAAGAGAAAGAAATCCCTTGTTCTCGTCGAACTTGTCACGACCCTCCCCTATGACACAACCAGTGCCCCCATGAATATCGACTTTCCAGACGAACACCTCTTTTACATCACTTCAGATGATCCTTGGTACAGAGACCTCCTTGTCTACCTTCGAACTCAAAACTTTGGTAACCAACTTTCACGAGATGATCGTCGTCGTATTCACCACCAGGCCCCCCGCTACCTCCTCATCGGAGACATATTATACCGGCAAGGGGTCGACACCATTCTTCGTCGTTTCCTGACTATTGACGAGGCCGATAGAGTCTTGAATGACTATCACAATGGCGCATGTGGGGGCCATCTTGCAAGAATATCCACTGCTCAAAAGATTATCCGAGCAGGTTACTTTTGGCCTACCTTGTTTCACGATTGCATTCACGCCGTGAAACGATGCGAGAAGTGTCAGCTTTATTCCAACAAAGATCGAGCACCACCTACTCTTCTTCATCTAGTCATCACTGCCGGCCCTTTTTGTAAATGGGGCATCAACTTCATGACTTGTAATCCCCCCTCCAACAATGGACACAAATACATTGTTGTCGCATTCGATTACTTCACCAAATGGGTAGATGCTATGCCCACCATCAACAACACCGCTGACACTGCAGCGCATTTTTTCTTTAACCACGTCATATCTTGCTTTGGAGTACCACTCCAACTTGTTTCCGATCACGGGAAACACTTCGAGAATGAGATTTTTGTCGAACTCTCATCTCGGTTGGGATTCTCCCATGAGTTTGCCTCACCATATTACCCTCAATCTAATGGACAGGTCGAAGCAATTAACAAGGTCCTCAAGACCACGTTACAGCGCACGGTTAATAAACATAAGACTAATTGGCATCATATGTTATTTTCCGCGCTATGGGCTTACCGTTCGACTGTGAAAACAACTACTGGTTTCACACCATTTCATCTTGTCCATGGGGTTGAGGCCACTCTTCCCATCAAGTGCGAAATTCCCACCTTACCCACCACAATTGAGCTATTACCTGACACTGCTCCAATGGAGAAGCGCTTGCTAAACTTAGAGTCTCTGGATGAAGATCGTCTATCTTCATTACATAACAATGAGGCAGCTAAAAAATGGTCAAAGGCTACCTTTGATCGACATGTCAACCTTCGCTCATTTCGCAAAGGCGACCTCGTCCTTGCTTACGATATCACTCATGATACCTTTGGCCATGGAAAATTCGAGTCACTATGGCATGGCCCATACATTATCCAACATTGCCTCACCAAAGGCGCATACATCCTGGCCTCTCCCGAAGGCCTCTCTCTCAAAGAACCCGTCAATGGGTTATATTTAAAGAAATTTTATGCTTAGACGTAATCATTCTACTTTAGGTTATTTCTTTTATAGTGTTTTTAATCTTTTTTTTCCATCCCTTACGTCTAAACTATCATTTGTACGCATGCACATATTCAAACTTATCAAATACATGCTCATATTTTCGATTCTCTTCAGATATTTTTCACGTCGGGTATTTGGTTTTCACATGTGCAGGTACTTGGTCATCATACATCAACACAACTCCTTCAGGTATATACTCAGCATTGGCATGTAGTCATTCCCTCTGAATCTCACTTACATCTCCAGTCACACCCTCTGACATTTGCCTCTAGGATCCCCATTTCGTACCAACACCTCCATTTGCATCTTCGGTACTGTCACCCGGTAGCACTCTTACCCACATGAGTTGTCCCATGCATAGCACCCTTTTGCGCTTTTGACACTCATGCTATTTTTCAAAACCCTTTAGGGATGGGAGTCCCGATAGTCTTACATCATGTTGCGAATAAGCCACATACTCCTTCTCCTAATTTTGCTAGCTTTCCCCACGGACTCCCAGATTATCTCTTCACAGTTCTATTTTTGACTGCACCTCCGCAGTATCATGAACCCTCCATTTCATCCACAATCAGTTTGCCCATTTGCAAATTTCCCTTAATTTCACTTACCCCATACAGAAACCCACCAGTTATCCGAGCAAATTGTGCCCTACTCGGGCCAACCATATCACATTGGGGCACCCGTTTCTGTATTTGTACACTTATCCCAAATTATTCTTTATTTATTGTACAAACGCCTTTGTTTCCAGTAGTTACATCACCTTTTTGTCGTCACCTTTGGCAAATTTCTTCCCTTTTTAGAAAACACAACCCATGTCGCCCTTGGTTGGGGCACTCTTTATCCTCTACCCTTGATGACATCGTCCATATATTCAGAGTATCCCACAGGCCACTTACCTCTGCCCTTTGAGTTTGTTCACCTTGTCCCGCCTCTGGAACAACTTATCCCCTATCTTGTTGTCCCCCTAACACTCGACCTCGTTGAATGATTGCGGCCACTTTTATCTCACATATACTCCAACCAAGGGAAATTTTGAGTCTTCCTACATCTTGACTTCGTCCATGTACCTCCTCCACTTCCTAACCTCACCTAGTAGATTTCACGAAGCCATTTGCTTCTGGGAGTCACGTCCCCCTTTTTGTCGACATCAGCACAGTTTTCTAGAAGGGAGACAATATCTTGATTCTCATTACCCATCGAATGAGAGATCTCAGATGGCACAGGGAGAACCACAATTGCTCCCTGATTTCATTGACCCCCATAACATTCGATGTCAACACTTTCTCATGTTATGGTGGGTATTACTTTGCAACTATTGCAGTTAGTTCTTATACTTACCGAAGACCTATGAACTTGGCCAGGCTATCACTGCCTATAGAATCCATGATACTTCTTACAGATGTCACTGCCTACTATTCAGAGTATGTTCCTCCGCAGAATTATCTTCTGCCTTTATCACGACGACCCCTGAGGGTGCTACAATTGTCTACATCAACAATTCATTCCTCTTTTTGAGTTACATGACACGAGCATGGGGCATGCCCACCTCATTTGTACATAGTTTATTTTTTACACACTTTATGGAAGGTTGGGTTCTACAAGTTTGTTGACGGGTGAAATTGAACACTCGTCAATTGGAGGAGTGGATCCGGTCTGGGGTTGTCTAAATAACCCAAGCCGTTTGGAATGATCCACCCCGACAGGTTTAGCGGCTCCGTTGGCCGATCTAAGTCCTATAAAAATGAAAGAACACTAAACTAAATGAACTAATCTAAAAGAAAACAAAAAACTAAAGCAAACTATAAACAAATCTGAAATATATATATATACAGTTTACGGTCTAATATTATACAATAATAATTCTATGAAATTAAATGTTCAACTATCAACAGAATTAAATCTCAATCACAATTGTACAACATTTACAGAATACAAATTTTGATCTAAATTTGCAAAAATCATTGGTAAAATGCCTTATGACAGCGAAACCATTATTTTTGATTTTTCATATCTTTTCTGTGAAAAAAAGAAATAAAAACTAGCTAAGCTAAGCAATTAAGATAACAATCTGTACTAATAAACTGAACTATATATCTATCTAAAGCTACTGAGAATTCTAGAATTTATTAACTATGAAATAACAAACTAACCTGAAGTAATGCTTCCTATTTTTCCTGTGCACAGTAGTTGATTTAGCTGTTTGATGGGAGGAAACCTGCACCAGATTCTCCACAAGCTTCTTGTAAACAAGACGAAGTAGTTCTCTTTGAATATAAATGACAGAACAAACAAGACATAAAGAGACAACAATTTTATAATTTACAAATCATCACATTTAGATAAATCCTTGTGTGAAGGTTTGTACAGAACAGTTCATTTAATGAAGAAGATAAACTTTTACTCATCAAATTGAAAGAGAGTAATTCCTGTACAAAAACTGAGATACATCAGATATGGACATAATTTAAATCACAATGCATTAACCTGTAACAAGTCTTGATATCTAAAGTAGTCAATGACTTAATCACAAATTAAAATGCACAAAACTTGAACGAAAGTATGATAAATTGAAAGCTAAAGCTGTTACAAAAGATCCACTTCCATTCGAGTCGGTATCATCATAAATCCATAGTCTTTTTTCTCCCAACAGTGATGGGTTCATTACAAAAATTAATGAGTATATAAAGGCTACAGGGTAAAACATCCCTGTGGGAATTATCCAAAATTGTTTACAAAAAATCTGGGAACAATCTCCCAAGTTTCTAATCCTGCCTATGACTAACAACTTAAAACAAAACTATATCACAAAAAGAATGTTCTAAATTGCCACAACATGTCCAATTTGTCATTGAAATTCGTATGTACCTGTGGATAGGCAAGAATAAACAATTTTAGACAATGTTCAGTTGTAAAATCAACAAAAAATCCAACTTTTATGACTAGCTAACAGAATCAAACGATTCTGTAGCTGGTCATATTTGCAAACAGAATCATTTTAAATCAATCCAAAGGATAAACAAAAATACATTCAACCTATCAAACAAATCCTTAATTATTAATTGAACGTAAAGAAAATCATTTACGCTAGAAATAACCAAATCTTTTATGCCAATTTGAAGCAAACAAAATCGTGTTCAATTAACCGAATGGTAATAGGGATATATGCGATTTGTCAACCAACCTTTTTATTACCAATTTGAAACAGACATGATCGTTTTGGCAATTCAAAATGAACAAAAACGTTTTTGAATCGACAAATTATATTCTATTTATCAAACCAGTCTTTGATACTAATCTAACACAAACACAATCGTTTATGTCAATTCAGAACTTAACAAAGTTGTTGTTGAATTAAAACAAAACTAACAGAATCGTTTTCTAATTCAAAACTAACAAAACTATATCAAACTAACTCAGAGCCAATTCAATCATTTATACTAATTCAAGAACAAGAAAATCATATTAAATCGGTTCAATCAAAACAGAGCTATATTCAATTTTAGCAAACCAATCTTTTGTACATGATTCAAAACGAAATCATTCTTGGTAGTTCGATAATAACATAATCGTTTTGAATCTATTCAAACAAACATAACTAATTTGGATCAAACACAATCGGCTAACCAAATCATTCAAAAATCGATATTGAAATACATACCTAGGCTGTAGAAAAACGATTTGGTCAGGATAACTTTGAGTTGACAAAGGCAGTTGCCGCTACATTTTAAAGAGAACAGAGCTCATTGTCTTTCAACTTGCTGACAGACTATTTGATAAATATTTGGATTGATCAAGGGTTCAATAGGGGGAAAGAGGCACAAGGCTGGACGGGTGGAAGGGTTCTGAGATCCAGGCCTGGAGAGCCAATAAACATTCCAGCAAATGCACACAGACCCAAAACGCACCTTTCAGCCACGGAGAAGATCTGAAAATTGACCTCTAAAACACGAGCTATAACTCTATAATAACCCAATTTCTGAGGAAATCGCTCATGGAGAAGGTAAAGGGGCTAATTTTGGTTCTGGGTTTTCAAGGGTTCGATCTGATTCAACACCGTTTTCCCAGAATTTCTCATGCAAAAATGGGTCTCTGGGAGGCAATTACGGGGGCAGTCTTCTCTGGCACTATCAAACAGTAACAGACTTTGAACACCATGGGGTTAAATTCGCCCTACATGAGTCATAGGAGAAAGCACATAGTCAACAGGGTGAATGGTGGGGGGGTTTGGACAGGGTATACGCAAGATCGAAAGCTCAGGGATTTCCCCAAAACCAACAGAGGTAACCCGAGATACAAGGAAGGCATTAATGCCTGAGTGTGCGAGGGTGGTGGAATGAAATAAAACCATGCGAAACAGTCATTTCGAAATGTACAATCGACGACACTATGGTGAATCAAGTCAGTATTGGTGTATGTCAAAAACAATGTAAATGACATGCCAAACAAATAACCATTGAAAACCATGACAAGTCGACCCAACTATTTGCACAAGCAATAGTGTTGGTATGATTTAAAACAAAACATTATTTCGAATATAGCACCAAGGATTCGATCATAGAATGTATGCGTTGTATGAAACCATTACACCAAAGAATTTGATCAAAGACAATAGAACATCAAACCACCATTGTATCAAGGATTCAATCACAATCACTAGAATACCATTTCACCACAAACTTATAAAATGAAGTCATATTAAAACATGCAAAGTGAATAAAGGTTTGGTGTCTTGCCGACTGTGTGACCATCATTGATTTAGAGGTGAAATGACCACATAAACAAGAGTTACCATAATAATCCAATGATGATTTTAATGCCATCGACATGACTTCGAACTCAAGGTTTTCACACTTGCAGTCGTGAAAACGAAAACAAAAGGCAGGTGTGCAAATGTGTAAAATGATCATGTTGTTTTATTCAAAATATTGCGATGAGAATCAAGGGTTCCAAAACACTTGTGTAGGCAGCTTATAAAGATAGGATAAAAATGCGAAATGGCTACCAACAATGGTGACACACTGGTAGAAGCAGTTATCTTTGCCAAAAGAACAAATTCAGATCATGATAATGGGAATAATTCTAACTCAAAAACAACCAGAAAACTATTTAAACATCATCATTAATCAAATATTCCAGCAGTGCTTAAAGGATGAAAACTGATAACAGTCTTAAGACAAGCGAGTCATGATATTAAAGATAAATCTCCAATACTGTTGACAGAGCCACTGTTTCCAGCAGGCATCCATAGCCTCGACAGGGTTGCCATTTAACCCACTCTGATATCCGTATCCTGTCAAGAAGTTCCAGATTAGAATAAAGGACATTTTAAGGTCAAGAGATTTAATACTTATGAATTTTCATATACCCGACATTGCTTCGCTGCCAGCGGGCCTGTTCAGTACCCCGACGAAGTTGTCTTGGTGTCATGCATGCATTTACCCGCTGCCAGCAGACTTGTTCAGCATCTTGACGGGTTTACAAGCACTTCCCACAGCTCTTTTATGATTTAATTTTTTAAAGATATATAATTGAGTGGGGTGACGCTGAAAATTATGATATTTTAACATATTTTTTATAGACCTTGAAAGAATTTTTGAAACTGTCCTTCATTAAGATTCAGAGATGGTTTGTTTACAAAACCGACCTTCTAAGGCAGGGAGACATCTTCTGAGTCATTCCCTTAAGGAACAAGGACAACGTAAGAAGATAATGGATGATCGTGACAAGATTTACTCACAGATCGAAATCAGTTAACCTCTTTCAAACAACAGTCTTTTTTCAACATGGCGGTAAATTTCAGAAGTACATTATACTTGATGTTTAGACAAATTTTTAGTAGTCATTTCAAAGAAAGAATTTTCTGTTTTCTTTGTCTGAACAGTTCAAACTGCAGGTATGTGTATTTCAAAAGAAGGACTGATAAGCATAAAAGGAAACAAAACAAACTAGCGAAGAAAGATTTGAAAGAAAAGAAATCCAAACAAGAAAAATATGTACAGAAGGTGCATCTGAGAACCTCATGCAACAAATCCCCTGGGAGATTGAAAGAAAGTAAAAAAAACTTGTTTGGTGGGAAAGAAGTCCTACTCGTGGTACCTTGGGTCAGGGTTGATTCAGATTCATTTATCTCTTTACTTTCCATTTAATATTTTCATGACGATACCGTGTTTTTGAAAATAAATGTTCAACTAAAAGCAAAGAGAAAAAGATCAAGGGGACTTCCCTGACAACAGCCGTATTATGGTTCTCGTGGTGCGCCCACTTGCATTCATGAATGCATTATTACAAAGAAAAATAGTGAGAAATACAACTGAAAGAAAACCTATTCCTAAGCCTACCCTAACTATTAAACAAATCAGGATACTACGTGAAGTCATGCTTCCAATGTAGCCATCGGAGTAACTCCAATCCTGCAACGGAAACAAAATTAAACATTATTAATAAGGATGGTAGTATATCAACAAATGAAAGAAACATATCACACTTACCTTCATTATGATCATCTAAAAACAAAGTAAGCACGATCTTACCATTCCCTTGAATATTCTTGATGTATGAATCCTCCAGCCATTGTGCAATCTTGTCGTGATAAGGGTCATAATGGCATGGGCGAGTGTAAGTAGGTTTGAAAAACTTGTCAGGATTATGATGAAATTGAATAATCATCAACCAAGGCTAAAATGCCCCATCCTCCTGACAGTTCTCTAAGTGTTCATTAATTTCTTCACATGGAGGATCTAAAAGAAACATGTCACGCCTACTTCCAAGATACTTAGGTGAAAAGAAAGCAAGCACAACCTTGTCTTTATTATGAAATTTCTTTATATATGAATATTCAAGCCATCCTAAGATCCTGTCACAAAAATGGGGATGCAAACCATGACTTTGATGAAATGAATATATCAATGGGAAACTCATCATAGGAGGATTCGTGCAATCAATTGGATCATTGGTTTGAATGTATCCTTCGATGAGATTGATCATTTCAAATGTGAAGTATAAACATTAAGATTCGAGCTAAGCAAAGAACGAATATGAAATGTAGAACGTTTGATCTCCATAAAATACAATGCATTGCCCTTTTCAACAATAAACTGTGTAAAATCATCTCGCAACATGTCCCTTTCCCATGCGAGTGATGAAAGTGAACAAGCATCAAATCCAAGTTTATCAATGTTAGGTCTGAAACTGACTTCACCAAAATTCAGCATATCGAAAGGACATGATTGTGGTGGAAAAGAGTAGTATGTTGTAGGTAAGATGTCAAGTCCACCAGAATCTAGGAATAGATCAAGATATAAAGAATAAAAGGAATCAGAAATAAGCAGATGAAAAGAATCTCTTGAACTATGATACTCAACAATGGTATTCTCAAGACAATTCTCTTCACTTTCTTCAAAACTCTCACTCTGTTTTGGTGATGAATTCCTCAACACAATATGATCATCTGGATTTGCCTTTTGTGTGATAGATAATTCAAAATTTATGTGACAAGCATCTAGTCTTTCCTGTGAACAAAGTGCATTTTGAGGATGAAGGTTTAAAGTTTCTTCTTCTAGTTGCTTAACTTCTTCTCTAATCAATTTCATAGGAGTACTAGAACATTCAAGAAGATTTTCGTCACTTAAGTGTTCTTCAATGACTGATTTTAAATGTTGATTAGAGCATGAGTTACAAGAATGAGGGTATTCACCTTGAGCCAGAAACGAATCATCTTCCATACTAGTCTTAGACTGAAAATAAAATGATTCAAAGGAAAAACCAATCTGGTTGTCAATAAGAGCCTGATCAATAGATTCTACCTCCCTGGCTTGTTCAACATTATCGGAAGAATTTTTCTCTTCTTGCGAAGAAGATTGTTCTAGCAGTTGAGTGATAGGATTTTCAATTGGTTCTTCATTCGTGATTGAACATGACTGGATGGAAGGGATGAAAGCATCATAGAAGAGATTTAATGCTAATTACATGTCATCGAGATTAAATTTACAGAGGATATGATAAACTCTTGTCAAAAAGTCTTCTGAAGATGAATCGTCGTTGATTAGTGAAGTATGAAATTCTTCACATAATTGATCGAAATCACAAATTTCAAAAGCATCTAGAAACTCATCTACAAATTGAAACCAATAAAAAATGTGACATGCTAGAAAGGATTCAAACCAATGTTTGATTCGACCTCTAAAAGTAAAAGCGAACAGTCTGCATAAAACTCCTAAATCTGAGATGTCATGTTTGATGCATTTGCACCAAAACTTGTTAAGGTGGTCTTTAGAAGATATATTGCCTCCATCATCAAAGGTGAGTTTGGACAAGTGTGAGACTGTCTCATTGGGAACATCAGGTAATGAGAAGTTGAAAGCATGTTCCAACACAGTGATTTGGGGAGCCATGGGGGAAATTGAATATATTTAAAATAAAGGCTCCTACAAGGCCAGCTTGTCAGTCGGCCCTCCTTCTAGCGCCATTTGTTGACGGATGAAATTGAATGCTCATCAACTGGAGGAGTGGATCCAGTCTGGGGTTGTCTAAATAACCCAAGCCGTTTGGAATGATCCACCCCGACGGGTTTAGCGGCTCCGTTGGCCGATCTAAGTCCTAGAAAAACAAAAGAACACTAAACTAAAGGAACTAATCTAAATGAAAACAAAAAAACTAAAGCAAACTATAAAAAAATCTGAAATATATATATTATAGTTTACAGTCTAATATTATACAATAATAATTCTATGAAATTAAATGTTCAGCTATCAACAGAATTAAATCTCAATCACAAATGTACAGCATTTACAGAATACAAATTTTGATCTAAATTTGCAAAAATCATTGGTAAAATGCCTTATGACAGCGAAACCATTATTTTTGATTTTTCATATCTTTTCTGTGAAAAAAAGAAATAAAAAACTAACTAAGATAAGCAATTAAGATAACATTCTGTTCTAATAAACTGAACTATATATCTATCTAAAGCTACTGAGAATTCTCGAATTTATTAACTATGAAATGACAAACTGACCTGAAGTAACGCTTCCTATTTGTCCTGTGCATAGTAGTTGATTTAGCTGTTTGATGGGAGGAAACCCGCACCAGATTCTCCACAAGCTTCTTGTAAACAGGAAGCAACAGTGCTCTTTGAATATAAATAATAGAACAAACAAGACATAAAGCGACAACAATTTTATAATTTACAAATCATCACATTTAGATAAATCCCTGTGTGAAGGTTTGTAAAGAACAGTTCATTTAATGAAGAAGATAAACCTTTACTCATCAAATTGAAAGAGAGTAATTGTTGTACTAAAACTGAGATACATCAGATATGGACATAATTTAAATCACAACGCATTAACCTGTAACAAGTCTTGATATCTAAAGTAGTCAATGACTTAATCACAAATTAAAATGCACAAAACTTGAACAAAAGTATGATAAATTGAAAGCTAAAGCTGTTACAAAAGATCCACTTCCATTAAAGTCTGTATCATCATAAATCCATAGTCTTTGTTCTCCCAACAGTGATGGGTTCATTACAAAAATTAATGAGTATATAAAGGCTACAGGGTAAAACATCCCTGTAGGAATTATCCAAAACTGTTTACAAAAAATTTGGGAACAATCTCCCATGTTTCTAATCGTGACTATGACTAACAACTTAAAACAAAACTATATCACAAAAAACATGTTCTAAACTGCCATAGCATGTCCAATTTGTCATTGAAATTTGTATGTACCTGTGGATAGGCAAGAATAAACAATTTTAGACAATGTTCAATTGTAAAATCAACAAAAAATCCAACTTTTATGACTAGCTAACAGAATCAAACGATTATGTAACTGGTCATATTTGCAAACAGAATCATTTTAAATCAATCCAAATGATAATCAAAAATACATTCAACCTATCAAACAAATCCTTAATTATTAATTGAAAGCAAAGAAAATCATTTACGCTAGAAATAACCAAATCTTTTATGCCAATTTGAAGCAAACGAAATCGTGTTCAATTAACCAAATGGTAACAGGGATATATGCGATCTGTCAACCAACTTTTTTATTACCAATTTGAAACAGACAGGATCATTTTGGCAATTCAAAATGAACAAAAACGTTTTTGAATCAACAGATTGTATTCTATTTATCAAATCAATCTTTGATACTAATCTAACACAAGCACAATCGTTTATGTCAATTTAGAACTTAACAAAATCGTTGTTGAATCAAAACAAAACTAACAGAATCGTTTTCTAATTCAAAACTAACAAAACTATATCAAACTAACTCAGAGCCAATTCAATCATTTATACTAATTCAAGAACAAGAAAATCGTATTAAATCGGTTCAATCAAAACAGAGATATATTCAATTTTAGCAAACCAATCTTTTGTACATGATTCAAAACTAAATCATTCTTGGTAGTTCGATAATAATAGAATTGTTTTGAATCTATTCAAACAAACAGAACTAATTTGGAGAAAAGACAATCGGCTAACCAAATCATTCAAAAATCGATATTGAGATACATACCTGGGCTGTAGAAAAATGATTCAGTCGGGATAACTTTGAGTTGACAAAGGCAGTTGCCGCTACATTTTAAAGAGAATAGAGCCCGTTGTCTTTCAACTAGCTGACATACTGTTTGATAAATCTTTGGATTGATCAAGGGTTCAATAGGGGGAAAGAGGCACAAGGCTGGACGGGTGGAAGGGTTCTGAGATCCAGGCCTGGAGAGCCAATAAACGTTCCAAAAAATGCACACAGACCCAAAACACACCTTTTAGCCATGGAGAAGATCTGAAACTTGACCTCTAAAACATGAGATATAACTCTGTAATAACCCGATTTCTGAGGAAATCGCTCAAGATGAAGGTAAAGGGGCTAATTTCAGTTCTGGGTTTTCAAGGGTTCGATCTGATTCAACACCGCTTGCCCATAATTGCTCACGCAAAAACGGGTCTCTGGGAGGAAATTACGGGGGCAGTCTTCTCTGGCACTATCAAACAGTAACAGACTCTGAACACCATGGGGTTAAATTCGCCCTACAGGAGTCATAGGAGAAAGCACATAGTCAACAGGGTGAATGGTGGGGGGGTTTGGACAGGGTATACGCAGGATCGAAAGCTCAGAGATTTCCCCAAAACCAACAGAGGTAACTCGAGATACAAGGAAGACATTAATGCCTGAGTGTGCGAGGGTGGTGGAACGAAATAAAACCATGCGAAACAGTCATTTTGAAATGTACAATCGACGACGCTATGGTGAATCAAGTCAGTATTGGTGTATGTCAAAAACAATGTAAATGACATGCCAAACAAATAACCATTGAAAACCATGACAAGTCGACCCAACTATTTGCACAAGCAATAGTGTTGGTATGATTTAAAGCAAAACAATATTTCGAATATAGCACCAAGGATTCAATCATAGAATGTATGCATTGTATGAAACCATTACACCAAAGAATTTGATCAAAGACAATAGAACATCAAAACACCATTGTATCAAGGATTCAATCACAATCACCCGAATACCATTTCACCACAAACTTATAAAATGAAGTCATATTAAAACATGCAAAGTGAATAAAGGTTTGGTGTCTTGCCGACTGTGTGACCATCATTGAGTTAGAGGTGACATGACCACATAAACAAGAGTAACCATAATAATCCAATGACAATTTTAATGCCATCGACATGACTTCAAACTCAAGGTTTTCACGCTTGCAGTTGTGAAAATGAAAACAAAAGGCAGGTGTGCAAATGTGTAAAATGATCATGTCATTTTATTCAAAAGATTGCGATGAGAATCAAGGGTTCCAAAACACTTGTGTAGGCAACTTATAAAGATAGGATAAAATTGTGAAATGGCTGCCAAAAAGGTTCCCTTTTACCTCCAACGGGGAACTCTTGACAATCCCACTATTTCTCTCTCTTACAACAACATTCTCAGTAAAAGAAACATTGATGGATTTCGGCTATATGTATGCTCCTAACCTCATCCATCAAGGGGCATCTGTTATCACTAAAATTTCGTCCGCAAATGGTTACAAGAATTCAACATTGTCAAATAGTTATGAAGTCATCCATGGAACCGAATTAACACAAATGCATTCCCAAAGGGTCAAAAACTATACAAATAGTGAAAAAATTGAAGGGCGCTATGAAGACACTGGGCGCATGCGTACATGCGCGAAACAAAAATGCAAGATTCACGCACATGCGTGACTGTTGTCGCAAAAATCCGTGCACCTGAGAAACGATGCATTTATGAGAGTGGTCGGCCTCCCACCCACTTCTGGTTCAGCTTCCAAGTTGATTTGACACTCAAATCTGGACTGGATTCGACTGGGTGGCTGGTCAAAGACCTAGAAATTCCCTAATTAGCCTCTTTACACACTACAAACTAGTTGGACAATAACCCAAAGGAATGCTATAAAAAGGCCATGGATACACTTCATTTTTCAAGGAATTCAAAGCAAAGTTATGCTGCCATTATTCTCTTGAGGACTCTTCTATTGTTGCCAAGAGTATACTTGCATCATTGCCTTGGGCAATCCATCTCACCCCTTGAGTGGATTAGCAAAGAATTATTTCACCATTTTCAATTTTATTTTCAAAGTTGTAAGAAGAGATTACTTGTGGGGGTCCAAGAGCCCTCCCTTGGAGGAAGAAGGGACTCATAGTCCCCTTGCTTCTCGGTGTTTTCTTTCACTAATATCAGCCTTATCATTGGTGACATGGGTCTCATTGTTTCTTTTGTCCTTATGTCCCTATGTTTATAAATTTAGTTGTTGTTTTATTTCTTAGTTTAATTCTTAGTTATTGTTTTATATTTCTTTTTTCTAACCCTTTTCCTTGTAGCTGTCCTGCTTAGAAAACCAAACTAAGCTTGCAATCACCTCTATTTTTCTCACTAAGGTGATGAAAGAGGCACAACAGTAATCATGACTATAAACCAATCCCTAGAGTAAAACGAGTTAATGAAAATAGGGGATGGATCATTGGAGACAAGGAAGATTGTGCCCCTAGAAATCAACACAAGATGCAAATCATGAAGTAACAAATGTAATTAAGTAACACTTTGACATGGGAGAGGAGCTAGATAATGAGTAGGACACTTTATAATTCCTTAAATGGATCATAAATGACTGCTAATATGGGAATCAATGATAAACCAAATTGACATAACATAGCTATATGCCAAGTTTAATGAATTAAAGGTGAGGAATGAAAAAGTTAGGTGAGAGACCATGTAGACGAGAATAATATTAGTACATGAGGAGACTCATGGAACATGATGATGATTCAAATTAAAAACAAGTGAAAATATCATTAATCCCAACAATGGTGTTGCATTGATTATAAGAGTGGTAAACAAAATGCCATTTTATTCTATAAATGGAAGATACATGGATGACTTAGTACCAATGTTCCAAACAAGGGTGACAAGGAACGATGCCAAGAATAAGATAAATAATGAGAATGAATCTGAGATTTAATGTTTCCCACTATGTAAAATAAATAAAAGGCCACAATGATTTTCTTATGGATACCACTAGTTGTAGGACAACACTCCATAAATTCTACCTTCCATCTGCAAAAGGGATTGGTAGTGATAACATGGTGCACCATAGTTGGTGGAGCTCATGATTTGGAAGTGAATATTTGGCAATACATACATCACTTAACTTCATGGATGCAACCATGAAATAGTGAGGACCAAAAAATTCCAACTCAAATGATTTTTTGGGTAGTGACTGTTATCACACAATTTGTACTTTTCCAAGCCCAAGAGAAGGAAATCAAATATTGTGTAACTACAAGATAACCTACCATTGTCACCTTAGTAGGAAATCCACACATTTTAGGTATGGATGAGGTCCAACATGGGGGAGGCGTCCCCAATAACCTCAATGGATAAGATACCAAGGATGTCACCAAGTTTGAAGCACCCTCTCACTGGTTACCTAAGTCAAATGTCTATGTCCGTGAAATTGAGGCAAGGATA
>JASDQU010031549.1:9774-21924 GCA_032191745.1 Picea mariana | reverse complement strand
CGTTGGCATGTGGGCCATTATTTCTCACTTCCTCATTAGAGTTATCTAAATCTATATTGTCTATTGTTATAAAATTTGGTTGCTCCTCGACTACTTTGTGTACCTAGGGAGTATTTGTTGACCCCTGAATATTTGTGCTTTTTTCTCCTTCAACTTGTGTCGGTTGTCCTGTTCCTTATGGGGTGAAGTAAGAGATGGTTTCTTCCACAATGAAAGACTTCTTGATGGCTCCATTATGTGCTATTTGGTTGATGTCCTCTAACCCTGAGGGTGAAGCACTTTCTGACTGGCGACTTTGAACTGCGGAATTTGAAATTGTCTCCTCATAAGATACTTGTCATTGACCTTTCCTGATTTTCTTTTTATGTGTCCCTATTTGCTCTATTGATCCCATTTATTTGACTATTGGAGTTGGGTTGGGCGAAGGAGATTCTTTTGTCAGGTTGATCATCCCTATTCTCGTCCACTACTTCTTTGGGATATACTTTTTTCTTGGGTTGGGTCTAATGCTCTTTGACCGCCGTGATGGAGTTGGTGTCAACCGAACTATATTGTGTTCTCGCTCACCTTCCAACCTTTGTTTCTTTTGTCTCCTTGTTTCGATACACTTTTCTAACGCTGCTCTAGTTTTCTTGGCTTCAACACGCTTTACATTGAGAGTCTCCATAGCCTCTTTGAATTGGGGACCAATGCTCGACTTTAGGATATTCTGTGAAGTCATTTGGTCTTTTTTTGTCTGTCGGGCCCTTTCAAAAATCTTGTTGGCGAAGACATCTCGTTTCTCCTTTATCAAGGGTCCGCAAAATCAAGGGTCGTGTTTGACTTAAAGGTTTCCTTCCATATAATATCAATATCTTCTAGCATTATGTTAGGGTCCACTGCTTGCTTACCCCTAGATGTAAAATGTTGTTTCTGGTTTGCCTACCATTCCAAGGAACTTGATGTAATGTGAGGCTTGTGTCATTGGGAAACACATAAAGCAACATTTTCATCCTTCCACTTCAAGAGCATGTAGAGAGCTAGAATTGATACACTGTGATTTGTGCAGTGGCCCCATGCCTATTCCATTTTCTTTTGGTAATAAATATATCACAACTTTTATCAATGACTACACCAGGAAGTGTTGGGTTTGTTTGTTAAAAAATAAGTCTCAAGCTTTTGAAACATTTAAATTTTTTTATGTATGGATTGAAAATGAAGCACAATCTAGTATTAGCACTCTTCGTACCGATAATGGAGGGGAATACACCTCTAATAAGTTTGAAATCTATCTTTTCCAACATGTAATCAAACATCAAACCACTATACCATACAATCCTTTGCAAAATGGTGTAGCAAAAATAATGAATTGGATAATCTTGAATATGGTACGTTCAATGTTATTTTTCAAGAATGTGAAGTTGATGTTTTGGGTTGACGCAGTTCTATGTGCAGTACATGTGAGAAACATAAGTCTGTCTTGTGCTTCTAGGAACAAGACTTCTTATGAAATGCGGTATGACCACATTCCTTCAGTGAAGCATCTTAGGGTCTTTAGTTCCATCTGTTATGCCTTAATTCCTAAATAACAAAGAAACAAAGTTTGTACAAGGAGTCGAAAGTGCATATTCTTGGGGTTCTAAAATACCACCAAGGCATATTGTCTTTACGACGAAGTAAACAAAAAATTCATTGTTTCTAGAGATGTGATTTTTCTTGAATCAAACAAGAATGACAAAACTATTGAGCGACAGCTTGATCCTTTGGATAGATTCACCCGTGTAAAGACATATCATGAGTTTGATGATGAGATTACAYATATTGAAGGGGGGACCCTGTCTTGGATCAATCTCTAGAATATCCTTTTGAAGTTCCATTTTCCCCTCACAAAGAAGATCTAGCCACTTCATCGGAGCAGAGCATTAAGTTGGACAATGTGATTGAGATGATTGAAAGGTTGAACCTTGATGGGAATGCAACACCATCTCAATCAATGGAGCAACCTGGACCATCACAAAAAGGTCCAAAGTGGCTCATAAAGACACATGAAAGTGTTCATCCTGATGAAGCTGGAAAGATAGGAACTAGAATATCTAGAAGACAAGGTGGAGGTGATGTATATAATTTAGATTCAGATGATGTAAATGATATGGATGTTTCATTTGAATGTGAATTGAATTTATCTACTATTATTGAACCAACTTTCTTTGAAGAAATTATTTCTCACGATGAGTGGAAAGTAGCCACGTAGAAGTAGTATGATGCTCTCATTAAGAATGGGGCATGGAAGCTTGTGGATCCTTTGTTTGGAACCAAACCAATTGGTCATAGGTGGGTCTACAAGAACAAGTACAAATTACATGTCTCACTTGACAAGCACAAGGTAAGGCTTGCATCAAAATGATATGCATGAAAAAAAATTAAGAGAGTATGAGGAAACATTTTCCCCCATGGAAAAATGGGCTGCCCTTCATGCATTGTTGGCTTTAGCAACACATAATAGTTGGAAGATTCGTCACATGGATGCGAAGATATCCTTCTTGAATGAAGGCTTGAAGGGRAGTGTCTACATGTCTCAACCAGAAGGATTTGATGTGRAGGATAGAGAACAAAGGTATGCAAGCACATCAAGTCTTTGTATGGCCTAAAGCAAGCACCTCGTGCATGGCCTGAAAAGCTAACTAGTCATATTTTGAAGATCAATTTCAAACATTTTAATTTTGATAATGCAAATTTATTTGTCAAGAAWGTTGGCAAAACYGTTGTATATCTTGTGGTGTATGTAGATGGTCTTTTGATAATAGGGARCAATGAAGCATATATTGCATCCATAAAGAAAGAATTGAAGAAGGGTTTTGAGATGACATACATGGGACATCTTCACTACTACTTCGGTATTGAAGTAACACATAATCAAAGCATGTATTCATCTCCCAAAATAAGTACATTGGAGAACTATTGAAMGTTTTTGGCATGGTTGATTATAACACTCTCTCTATTCCAATGGATCAAAATTTGAAGCTAACATCAAAAGAAGGGAATGAATTTTAGGATGCAACTAAATATAAACAACTCGTGGGGAGTCTTATCTACCTTACTACTACCAGACATGATATTTTATTTGCATTTGGGATCCTTTCTAGGTTCATGCGAAAACCTTGTGAAGGACATCAGTGTGTTGGAAAGAGAGTTCCAAGGTACTTGAAGGGAATTCAATCCCAAAATTCTTCTCATGTTCTGCAATTTTCTCCACCGAAGAGGCAAATTTGAGGGAATTTGGTTGTCCACTAGATTGAATTGATTCAAGATATTGAGAATATGTGGGGTAGAGGGCCTTGATGAAGGCCATGAGATCAATTTTTATCTTCACATGAGTAGCATCAACGTTGTGCATGATGGATTTAATTTCGGAAGCTAAACCCATGGGATTTGTATCCTTCATTTCGAGCTTGAAGAGCTTCATCAACAATTGAATTAGCTCCAGTTCTGAATGTGAATCATGTAGATCTTTCAACTTCTTCAAATCACTATGAGAACCTTTGATAGATCTAAAATGACGACTCACCTCTTCACTAACAGAGGTAGTCATCAAGGCATAAGATTTCTTGTCTTTATTCATCCATATGGAAAGCTCTTTATCTGCTATCAATTTGGTAGGTTTGGTATCACCATCACAAACGTCACCCTAGAGATCATTGAAGATCAAGGTATGCTCTATATTCCTTGACCATTATGGATAGTTCTCGTTTCCATTGAGCAGTGCACCAACAATGGAAACAAGAGAATGCATTTTCGCTACCATCAACTCCTCACAATCCAACTTATTTTCTTGTGATCTTTGAGTGCTAGAGATCTTCTATGTCGAGACTAAATTGAGACTTATTCGTGGAATTTTCCCAAGGTACCATGCCTTGGTTCCTTCCTCATCGCTTGATGTTTTCGATGGGTACCAAAAACCATTGTGAAGGCCACCAAAGTAACTCCAGTCACAAGCCTCACATTTGGGATACTTTTCTCTGAGTGTGTAAATATCCTTTTCAAGGTAGGACTAGACCTGCTCAAGTATTGTCAACTTGATTTGGTTAAATTACCTTTAAATCAATTATCACATGTTTTACACAACTTTCCTAACATCCTACATTCATTGGCCTATTCGATCAAGTTTATGAAAAGGTTATAGGAACATAAGCTATAATATTTGTGAATGAATGATCAAAAACAAGGGGAAACAATCCTATAAACTTGAACAAAGATTCTCAGGTCATTAAGGATTTGATGTTTCTTGGCCATGTGCTAGTATGGAAATACTTTAAAGTAAACTTGCAAGGTTGCGCATGAGAGAGAAGATTGAATGATAGAAGCATTTGTGGAATCATCGTAACTCTATAAATCTTTTATTTTGATCTGTTGATTCAACTCCCGCTACCTTACATTGATGGAGTTAGTATTTTATTTAGTTGAATTCATCAAAGTTTCAATTCATTTTCACTCAAAACAGTGGAGTACTATGAAGGATAGGATAGCTTTGTCACAAAGTAACCATTACTTGTTGTTTGGAGTTGTTTGAACTTAAATTTCAAGTTTTGAGTTTCCTACTACATTTTATTCCCTCTTCTTGATGATGATCACTGTGAATTCTATGAGATTTTAGGAGAAGAAGAATGTCAAACACTAAGAGACTATGCCAACGGTCTTTCTCTCGACAAATTTGACATGTTTTCCAACCATTGTGTTTTCCTAACAAGTTGGTAATGATTTGTTGCACAAGGACCATTAGGTTTAGGGTTTATGAGTGCTAACAATGAGAGAATCCTCTAATATGTCTGTGGACATAGAGAAATATATGCTATGACATGTAGAAAATGATCAAGGCATCGAAGCAATGGCTGGGGTGAGACAAAATTATCCAGGAGTTATCAAAAAAGACACCAAGCTCTGATACCACTGACAAGTTGTGGATTGAATAACTTGACGCATTAAGATTTTGTACTAAGGAAAGCCAAATATATATACTAATAGAATACCTTTGGTTTCATCTTGCCACAAGTCACATGGTTGTTTCTATTCACCTAGATGCCTCTTCATTTCTCCTAGATTAACTATTTACAATACCATAGTCCCAAGGTTTAGGTATTTGACAAAACATTTGGGAAAAATACAAGCAATGGGTAGTAGTTGGAGGGCCTGATGCTCAAGAAATTCAAGATTCGGTCATATCTAAGTGATCCGAAAAATCTTTAGATGTTATTAATCTCTAACATTCATAAACATCTACTTGGTCTTCAAAAATATTAATGATTGTTTGATTAAATGCAATTACATGTGAATAGCTTATCTAACTAAATCCACTTAAATTGGTAAAATAACTTGTGAAATAACTGAGCATGAAATGAACAACAATAACGAAATCTAACAAAATCACATACACAAGTTTGATAACGGAGCTCACCCAATTTGGGTTATGTCTCCGGGTCCGCTTCCAATGGAGACCGATTTATTTATGCTCAAATGCTTGTGTCTTTACAATGATATTCTCCTTTGTTGCTCACATGCCATTCTAACTGTCAAATTCGACACCGCCTCAGAAAACTGGATCTGTTAACTATAAGCACTATAGATTTGCTTACAAATGCTCAAAAATCCTAATTACAACTTATAAATGTCCATTTTGTAGCATACTGGTTCACAAATGAGTAATAAGAACATCACCATCGGCACCACCTTGTAAAATTGATTATGGTGACTACAAACACCCTATATCTCCCAAACAGAACTACAAAAACTAGACCTTAAAACAATATGAGTAGAGCTTCCATACACAAACACACCGTATTTTGTAGTGGTAAGGCGCATGTCTTTTATAGGGGAGGTCAGGGGGTCGAATCCCACCCGACTCCCTTTATTCCTGGAGCGGATAGTTCGAACTTAAATTCAATTTACCCCATTTAGCATAACAAACTGCGCCCTTGGTGGAACAATTAAGTTGTTGGAGATATACATAGCAGGTCAGGGGTTCTATTCCCGCCAACTGATATGTGTGTTTTGTTGTCATATAGTTATAACATATAAATATATGTTATATTTAACATATATTTCAGTGTGAACTTTTGGTGATACCCCCTTGTGCGATCAATTGTTGGTTATATGGTATGGTATGAACCAAGGCTAAGGCAACCCTTTAACCACCCATATGCAACTTTATACAAACTTAAATATATCAATTGCCATAGAGCTATGAAGGAACAATGTGTGGCGTATTGGCAAGTAGTCTTTGTTAGAATCTTCAGTGCGCTTGGAGGTCATGGGGTCAAGCCCCATTGACTTCATAATATTTTTATATAACTTGAACCATATGAGCTAATGGGAGGTTGCCACGTGGCGGCCTCTCATTGACTCTTTCCAACGACACTTTTCAACACTTAAATGGAGCCACTTGTCAACACTTGATGGAACCAATTGTCACTATATGGTTGGACCAACTTGGCCAGTCAGCTGCCAATTAGGTGTCACATGTCACCCCTGCAGTAGTGCCATGTGGCACTTCCTTATTGCCCTGTACTTTGACTTGGTTGATTGAAAATTTTGACGGCTTGTAACTTTTGCATACGAGCTTCGTTCGATGAACAGTTTGTGCCATCGAAAAGCTCACAATGAGCTTTATGCATTGATGGAATTTTAGAGAGCATTTAAGATAATTGAATTTTGAGCATTTCTTAACCATTCTGGACCTCTGTGGATGTTTTGGATCATTCTAGACCTCTGTGATCATTCTCGGATCCTCCTTGATCATTCCTCCCCATTGGAGGACTTTTGGACCACCAAAAGTTTTGATTACTCAGGAACTAAGTGAGGGTAAAGCTCCCTCACCCTTCCGATCTCCATCCATTTTTTCTTTACTTGGTTTTACTCCCTTAAGACCAACTCAAAGATATTCCACATCACCTCGCTGTGAAGTCATGATTCTTCTGTCAAGAATAACATCTTCCCGCAGTTCATCCAAATATTCTGGAGTAAAATCACCAACTGTTGGAATATGAATACTTTTATCTTTATCCATAATCATAGGAGGCTCATAAAGCTTCAAATTCTCAACATTTACCACTGAATACATCTACATGTAGGTTGGTAGATATAAATGAAAGGCATTAGTACCAATCTTATCCAAGATCTTTAATGGACCATATCGAATCGACCTTAGATTTTTAGCTTCACATTTCATTGTGTCCATGCTGATATGTAACCATACTTGACCACCGAATTGAACTAATGATCAACCTGATGTTTTTCATGCCTCACCCTGTACTTGGCTTGGATTTTCTCCAATTGTTTATGTACTGCCTGATGTACCTGTTGGATATTCTAAATGAACCTCTTAGCTTGATCTGCATCATCTTGTCCATCCTCTTTGTTTGCTTCTTTAAAAGCAAATTCCATAGGTGATTTAGGCAAGTACCCCAAACATACCTCAAAAGGAGTTCTCTGAGTAGAAGAATGTATAGCACGATTATAGGCATGTTGTACATAAGGAAACTATTCATCCCATAGCTTAGGATGCTTACTGCAGTATCCTTAAAGTAGATGTACCATTGTTTTATTTACCACCTCTTCCATATGTCCGTGGATGAAAATTTGTGCTCTTCTTTAACTTAGTGTTCATCAGCTCCCATAAATGAGACCAAAACTTTCCCAAAAAGCGAGAGTCTCGACCTGATATAATAGATGTAGGAAGACCAAAATGAACCCATACATTAGTAAATAAAATTTGTGTTGTTTGTTAAGATGTGACTTGTTTCCTGCATGGTGTTAAGATACACATATTACTGAACCTATCCATGACGATATATAAGTAGTCATGGCTTGCTCTAGACATCGACAAACCACCCACAAAATCCATGGATATAATTTCCCATGGCTGAGAAGGTATTGGAAGTGGCGTATATAATCCCAACTTCATGTTGCTAGGCTTGTTGATGGCACACATAACACACCCTTTTATGTACTTGGAAATTATCTCATTCATTCGAGGCCAATAACAATATCTCTGTCACTATGCTACTGTATTACCTACCCCGAAATGACCAGAAATGAGAGATGTATGAGCTTCTCTGATTATATTTATTCTTTCATCCCTGGGTATACAGAGCTTTCCAAGATGATATAATAAATTATCATGCACATGGTAATATAATTCTTCACTCTGCCTGCCACGAGTTATTGCTTCATATGCATCTTTGAAATCATCATCTCTAGCATATTCTTCAACATAACTTTCATGATCTAGAGGATTATACCTTAGTATTGTAGATGCACTTACTACTGGTCTCGATAACATGTTTGCAACCTTATTATGAATACATTTCTTATACTTTATAGCCAAATGAAATTGTTGTAAGAAACCTATCCATCTGAAATGCCATCATTGTTGTAGCTTGGTCTGTGATTGCATATATTGTAATGGCTGATGATCTGTATGAATTATTGTCTCATTTTCCATTAAATAATGCTTCCATTTTTTTACACTTTGTAACAAGGCATACAATTCTTTATCATATGTTGGATAGTTAATTACTTCTTGAGTAAAAGTCTCAGAATGATAACATATAGGTATACCTCTTTGCATCAAGACTGCTCCCATGGCATATCTGCTTGCATCAGTTTGAATCTCAAATGGTTGTTGTAGATCTGGCAAAGCCAAAACTGGTGCAATGCTTATCTTCTCCTTCAATGTCTCAAAGGCTTTATGTTGCTTGCCTCCCCATTGAAAGACATGTTTCACACTTGTTAATGCATGTAAAGGAGTCGCAATGTAATATAAATTAGCAATGAATTTCCTCCAGTATTGTAATGCTCCTAAGAAGCTCCTGACTTCTGTGGCAGTGTTTGGCTTGGGCCAATTCACGATGACTTCCACCTTTGAGGGATCTATATTCAACTAACCATTCCCTACAATATAACCCAGATATACCAGAGAAGTTTTTCCAAATTCACATTTAGACATTTTATATACAACTTCTCCTTCTTCAAAAGTTCAAAAACTTTCCTGACATGCGTTACATGATCTTCCCATGTCTGACTAAAGATCAATATATCATCTAAATAGATGATAACAAAATCATCTATGAAAGGTATGAATACATCTGATTCATTACCCTCATAAATGTCGCAGGTGCATTGCATAACCCAAATGACATAACTAACCATTCAAACAATCCCTGCCTTGTTTTGAAAGCAGTTTCACATACATCACTTTTTGTAATTATGATGTGATGGTAACCACTTCTCAAATCTAGCTTAGTGAAATATACAACATTTCTCAATTGATCCAACAAATCATCAATTCTAGGAAGAGGATAACGGTTCTTTACCGTGATTTTTTTCAGTGCTCGGAAGTCAATACACATCCTCCATGTACCATCTTTCTTTGGAACTAATAGAATAGGATATCCACATGGAGAGGAACTTGGCCTGATAACTCCTTTATCGAGAAACTCTTGAACTTGCTTCTTTATCTCTGCATTCTTGATCATTGATGATCTGTACATACCAATGTTAGGAAGAGGAGCATCTTGTTATAAATAGATTTCATGTTCAACCTCCCTCTTAGGAGGTAACCCTGTAGGTTCCTGAAACAACTCATCATAGTTAGATATGATTTTTACCAATTCCTGTTTATGATATGGATCATAACCTGACAAAGCATCTAATATATCTTCCCCTTTATGTTTCACCGTCAAGAGAACAAAATTTTTACTAGCATTTACAAGCCTCTTCATTTGTCCTGTGCTCACTAAAGAAATATTAGTTCTAGTTTGATGAGCTCCAACAATATATTAAATCCCATCCTTGAAAAGGTGATATTTGTTCTCTTCTCGATAGAATATAGCTTTCCTATCATATATATATGGGCTACCCAAGATAATGTTGCAAATGTCAAGAGGCACAACATTTAACTCAACCTCACCAAAGAACTTAGTTGTAAGTGCAAATCTTATCTTACACTATTTACTTACCTACAACTTAGCATCATCACACACCCAACCCAATGGTTATGGTTTTTTGTGAGGTGTGGTCTTCAGACCCAACTTCTTAACAATTGCTTCAAATATTAGATTCACTTGAGATCCACTATCAAATAGAGTATCTACCTTTGTATGATTCACTATTACCTTAACATGAAAAAGCTCACTTTTGTTCCTTTGATCCGTAACACTTTCCAATTTAGCGGATTGAATTGAAGAACTAAAATTAGCAGTAGATATACCTTTACTCCCCATTGTTGTGATTTTCTTTTCATCTCCCGAGTCTGATCCCAAATCATATTTAGTTGTTGCAGCATTCTTTTTCTTCCTCTTATCTTGGTATTTCTTTGGTAGCAACTCTGGATGCAACTTCCAACACTTTGCCTCCTCATGTCCTTTCTTCTTACAATGTGAACATGTAGGCCTCTCTTCTGCTTTCTTCACTGTCGTTGATTTCTTACTCTTCCATTTACCTTTCGAATTCTTCTCAATGTGGCTTCTTACCCTCCGACATATGCTTTCCCTTGCTAGCTTCAAGATGAGTAGTTTGTACTGACACTTCGTCAATATTAGTAGGGTTAAACATTAAAATAGTATGCCTAAGATATGAGTGCATACCATCAATATTCTTTAGAAGAGTATCACGAGTATACAATGAAATTCCTAGGGATAATGCCTTCTTCTTGAATTCATGTGTATATGCTTGAATATTTTGGCCTTTACCTTGTCTTAGATGCTACCACTCAATCATTGTCGTTTGTGTATGTGCGAGTGGATATAATTGTTTTTTGATAGCCTTAGTAAACTTATCCCAATAAGAGATTACTTTACCTTTTTTATCAGGATCAACTTGAATCTTACTCTCCCACCATATCAAGGTTGTGCCACTTAGATGAAGAGCAACTAACTGTATTTTTGCAGTCTCGTCCATGATCTTTTGAACCCTGCAACATACCTCTATTTGCTTGATCTAGTTGTTTAATTTATCGGCATTCAATTCTCCATCATAGGTTGGTAATTCGAACTTAACATCCAATTTCAAAGGAATATTATGATCAGAATTCTTAGAGGACTTCTTATTATGAGAAGAGTGTTCACTAGCATCATCAGTAGATGATGACGATGAAGAAGGTTCTGAAGGTCCACCACCTTCACCTCCTCCTTTTGCTTTTACCAGAGATTCTCCTTCTTCAGTCCTTTGAACTCTTCCTTGTAAGTCATTTATTAGCTCCTTCATTGATTGAAGTGTAGCCATAATTTCCTCAAGGCTCATGGGAGGATCTCCTCCTTCCTTTCCTTCTGAGGCCATCTTACGCTTGCGAAGTCTCTTTTCAATCTTGAATTTATAACTTGCAAGTTCTCCTTTACCAAGCTTAAATCCAACTCTTTTAAGCATTCACTTTGAAATCATTGTTAAAACCATGCTCTGATACTGACTTGATCTAGAAATTCTTTAGATGTTATTAACATCTTACATTCATAAACAACTACTTGGTCTTCAAAAATATTAATGATCGTTTGACTGAATGCAATTACATGTGAATAACTTATCTAACTAAATCCACTTAAATTGGTAAAATAACTTGTGAAATAACTGAGCATCAAAATGAACAACAATAACAAAATCACATACACAAGTTTGATAACAGAGTTCACCCAATTCGGGTTATGTCTCCAGGTCCTCCTCCAATGGAGACTGCTTTATATATGCTCAAATGCTTGTGTCTTTACAATGATCTTCTCCTTTGTTGCTCGCATGCCATTCTAACTATAAAATTCATCACCTCCTCGGAAAACCGAATCCGTTGACTATAAGCACTATAGATTTGGTTACAAATGCTCAAAAATCCCAATTACAACTCACAAATGCCCATTTTTTGGCATACCGGTTCACAAATGAGTAATAAGAACATAACCATCAACACTTGAATGGAGCCACTTGTCAACACTTGATGTAGCCACTTATCACTATGTGGTTGGACCACCTTGTCCAGTCAGTTGCCAATTAGGTGTCACGTGTCACCCCTGTAGTGGTTCCACGTGTTACTTCATTATTGCCCTGTACTTTGACCTTTGACCTAGTTGACTGAAAACTTTGATTGCTTGTAACTTTTGCATACGAGCTCCGTTTGACGAACCGTTTGCGCCATCG
>JASDQU010031548.1:20563-31153 GCA_032191745.1 Picea mariana | reverse complement strand
CCTCTCAGTATCAATAAATGGTGGCCAACCTTTTTTCTCCATAGAGATTGATACCACATGGTTAGAGGGTCCACCTTTGATTTTACCCTTTTAGAAATGCTTAATCCTTTGAAAACATGGCAGTAGGTGATGGAGAACACCAAATAATATGCCATATAAAATTTCTTCTCAGTCTTGAACTTTATTAGCTGCGTAATGACTTCATTTGGGATAATCCTCACCCAGCCGAAGATTGTGTTCTCGTGAGCAGTAAAATGAAATATATACAATGCCAATAGGGGAATATTTGATGTAGAATCATGACCAGTAATTTGATTAAATAACCAAGCAATTTATTTATATGGTTCTTTTAAAGAACTAACCTAAATCCTGGATAGATCTTTTGACATTGAGGTCAGATCTTATAGATATTCCTGTAGCATCTCTATTCCATTATTTTTTCTTTTCAGAAAATTCTTGGCTTCTTCCACTTCGTATACTAGGTTCGGCTTCAGTAATTTCAACATCTTCTTAAACATTGAAGGTGCCAACGAAACAGGGAATTCGTTTTGTAATGGGATAGTTTTTTTTTTTGGACAAGTTTATCAATGAACCAAGTGACGAAATATTTGCATTCAAAAACCTCTAGGACACAATCGGAAAGAGCTATCCATGATGTCCAAAATTTATTGTTTTCTTTATTCAATGATTTTGAATAGTACAAATATGACCTGGACCAATGGTAGTTATGGTGTTCTTTGGTGAATAAGTTCAAGGTATCCCCACAGAAATATTGTTTTCTCATGGTTGTCTTCGGCAAGTTGGCGAACTTCTTTGTAATACTACTTAGCACAATAAACTAACCCTTAAGTTAGATTTATTTGGATGAAATAATTAACTTTAAATAAATGTTAATTTCCTTGATATAAACATCATTAATTAACGACCTTTTCAAAAATAAATTTAGCAGTTGCGTCCATAATAATAACATAAAATGTGACTCAATAAATGTAAAAGAATGGGACACTTCATGACAGATATTCAAAGTGATATTTTGGAATGAAAATGCAAGTCCATGAGTCTAGGAGTCTGAGAGTTCATAATAGAGAAAGTGGTTGTGAAATGGTTAAGTGTTGAGGTTTATCAAATGACTTGTGAGAGATGAAAAGGGACCAAATGCAAGTATGTGAGTTCCCGAGTCCACAATAGAGAAAATAAACTAAGTGTTGGGGAGGATTGATCTTAAAAGAAAAGGAAACATAACACACGTCCATGAGTCCATGAGTCTGCCAACTCACGAATATGGAAAAAAATGACTAAGTATACTAAGTTTTATAAAACCAAGAAAGGGAAAGGATGTATAAGATATGTGGGGAAGAAAATTTATAGAGGGGAAAGAAGCGTGAAAAATAAGAGGAAACAAATAAGGGAAAGGGAAGAATAAAATGGGTTCAACAACTGGCTCCAATTGTGGGATAATAACCACATGTAGGTTGTCAAAAATCTAGAATCTCATGACTATATTTTTTATCATTTGGGAAATGGAGTCAAAATAGTGAGGATGCAAAAAATAAAAATAAAAACTATGTACGAATAAAGGAAAGTATCTCAAGTGAAGAAATTCTTCAAGTGTTGCTCGTTGACAGGAAACATCAACATCTTTCCTTTAATATCTTTCAACATGTATGAGTTGAAACCCATAATTTTCTCAATGAGGTAAGTCCCAATCCTGATCCAGGAGGATATCAGTGGCCACCCACCTTTTCCAACTAGCTCAAAACATTTTTTTGGGAACTTACTATTTTTATTAGCTTTTCGATTCCTGAACTTACGAGGCTATTTTGAGGGAATAAACCACACTTTTTCATGATCAGGCACCTCAATATTCACTAAAGGATTCAATTTATACCCCTAAATGAATATCCTCTTATATACCTTTCCAATGAGCTATCGTGCACCCTAAACAGAGATCCTATGCAAAAGTTATGACCCCACGAAGTTGATGTACTAACTTACCCCAAAGGGGCCCACATGAATTTTGGCGCTTCATATCCCAAGGTTAGGTTTTTGGATGTATAGGGTTTTGACATTCCTGTTTATTGTAAAATGTCATTCAAAGAATCATTGTACTCATCTTCTTACGAATGAGTGTATCTGTCACATCTCTTCTTAGAGATAAGCTTCCACCATTCTAGAAAGCTTGTTTTTAGTCTACATTTTACAGTTTTTCAACATATTTTTTATTTAATAGAAGCCAAGTTTGACTGTATCTATTTTACTA
Source organism: Picea mariana (assembly GCA_032191745.1). Classification (NCBI taxonomy): domain Eukaryota; kingdom Viridiplantae; phylum Streptophyta; class Pinopsida; order Pinales; family Pinaceae; genus Picea; species Picea mariana. Next base: position 28,893 of record JASDQU010031548.1, on the reverse strand, counting down.
TTCATTGTGTCTTTGTGTTAATATTATAAATCTATGGTTTCATTTCATTTCTCTCATAAATCTAGATCAGTGATGTTAAAGCGGTCTTCTTCTTATCGTTTTTTTAATGCATGTCCCCGACGTGGTCAGGGTATAGAGAGTTGGGTCTCGAGCTTGTTTTTCTTGAGGAAAAATTCTCTCACATTCCCAAGAAACCATCCACGTGTAACACACCCAACCCATAAATATACCTTCTAGGGGTGGGGCATCAAATTTTCTCTTTCCATGGTTCATTTTCGATCCCTTACTTAAGAAAAACCATCTTAATCAACTCCCCCAAAGATTACATCTCTCACTATGAGCTTGAACCAGATAGAAGGGTCTTCCTTGTGAACTTGGGCTGAAAAATGAGAGCTAAGAACCTGCGTTAGAAAAGGTTTCGACACTTTGGAATTTAACGGTCTTAGGAAGTTCCAAAAGTGTTGTCAAATTCTCAGATTGCCGAACAACGGAGGGGATCAACGATTCACATCCTCCACCAAGATCTATGGTTAAGAAGGGGGGCTTCGATACTCAACATTTAACCTACCTTTTTCATAATCCTTGAAGTCTTGAGGTCTCGCCACGTGGCCTTAGCCATTCGATGATCGACGATCTCTATTGAGCAATACGTTTTACCATACTATGCCCAAACTCCCAAAATCTTGATATGTTGCCACGTGGCCTTGTCCCTTCGGCAGTTGGCATTTGTCATTTTGTGTTGGACGTTCCTAAATTATAACATGCCCCAAAATCCTTGAACTCCTGAAGTTACCCAAACTCTCAGAGTCCTGTATACGTCACCAACCACATTGGCCAGGCGGGCACAAACTAGGAACTAACGTGCGACGAGGGTCAAGGGGTGACACGTGTCCTCAATATGGGGTGACACATGTCATGTTATAATAGGCACAATGGGTATGTGAATCTTCCAAAAATGGGTGACATGTGGCACGCGTAATGTGATTCCATGTCATATCGAATGATGTCATCAAGCCACATCATCATAGACTGATAATTGCTTAGTCCTTCAATCTAACGGTCCACAAGATTCCATGTAGATCCATAGATATAAAGTTCTCATTACTTTGCGGCTCTGGAATTTGATGCTTAATGAATCCTCTTGATGCAAATCCGCTAAAGAGCTAAGTCTCTAGACTCTCAGATCCTGTGCCATGTGTCCTCTTCAACCAATGATCGAGATTTACTTTGGCATTCGTGACTTTGGTGGTTTTCACACCTTGAAAACCCTCCATCAAATTCGTCTCCGGACCACGGGATCACTTTCCATGTACCCATTCATCCAAAAGTCCTGGTTACTTCAACAATTCAACATTCAGGAGTTCAGCGTATATCTCTTGAGTTTCCTTCCAGACCACGCTGGATCTATCACCATGCATACCTAGCATCTACGACCAGGATTTACTCTGTCTTGCCAACCTTCGTGGAAAACTCGTTTGTTTCTAAATTGTTGAATACCCGAACTCCTAGATAACTGTGGATATGTAGACATGTGCCCCGCTAGTTTCAGTGGTCCATATTAACTCCGCAACTCTGAAATTCGGGAGTTTTGGTGCTAGACCATTCCTATTCTCCCAAAATAACACATCGTTGAAGAACTTAATGCTTCCCTTCCTACATCTGGTCTAACGACTAAGAGAGATCTATCTTAGGCCTCCATATCGATGGCCCTCATTGATCCATGACTTTGGCCTTTAGATATTTTCAAGGATTTTGGAGTCACAAGTCCTAAAGTCCCGAAGCTGAAAGAGCTAGCTCCTTTTGGACTGGTGTAAGGTTCCTAGGTCCTGGTCACATAGGTCCTTTGGGAAATCTTGTAGGCTAGGCGCAAATCCTTTTTTTTAAGCGAATGGGATAAGGACACAATCTTGAGCCCTTGATAAAATGGATGGTTAGTCTGAAGGAAAAACATGCTTCTCCCACAGGATCTTGAACCTTGACATTCCCACTAAGGTAAACTTTAAGGGATTGGTGGGACTTAGACATTTCAGTCAATCCTACCCCGACCCTCCTGCATATTCCCATCCCATGAATATCTAGCATCTAGTCCGAGAATATTCAAAGATCATGAAAACATAGTAGTTTGCAGAAGTAAAAACACTTATCTAATATCTATTCAAAATATCGAAAGACTTAATCACAAACACAAGCATTTCATCATCACATCCAATATATTACACAGAGTATGAGAATACTTATCAGCACTAGAAAACATGAAGAAACTGTTGAAAGACATGCTCGTTTCCTCCCAACCATAGGCACTGTCACTTCTAAAGAATTTACCATTGGCCACCTCCGAGCTAGATCATGATGCTCTGAGAGAGATTCTTTCTCTTTGCTCCACAACAGTCGGGGATGAGGGTTACTCTCCTCCTCTCATAAGAACTGGGTGTTTGGTTTTCTCTACTCCAAGCAAAGAGGCCTGCACGAGTATTTCCTCAGTCACTCTTCAACCACATTTATCAGCTTGTATCCAAACCCTATCCATGGCTTCTTTCATCCAAAATGAGCTTACTGCTAAGATTTTTCTTTCAAATTCAGAATCGAAGTGTATCCACTGCTCTTCTCGGGAGAGTGTTTTTCTTTACTTTGCTATCTCGCATATTTGTCTTTGTCCCCCAAATTACCTCCTTTATTTCCTTCCTCAACAAGGTTTCATGGGTTTGAATCCCAATTCGTGTTCAGGCTTGGAAGCCTTACAAATGAGTACCCTTCCCCATCTCCTCATTAACTCTTGAGGATGGCCTTCCAACTACCAGCATGACTGGTAATTCATTTATGGGTCAGAGGACTATTGAGCAATTAATCCTAGTAGGTACTGGTCTAGTGAGGGTCATATCAACCATTCTTGGTTTCCCTCACCATCTCTCTCATAGCATCCATGGTCTATCTTGGAAAACTCCCCCCCTTTCAGTAGTTGTGCAACACATATTCAAATTCTATTAATAACATAAATTCATACATTGACCCTTTTATACAAGGGTTCATCAAATCAAACATTCACACATATTTAGTCCACCATATTATTTTGGCTAGTTATAGTTAAATTTACAAACTGGGGGAAACATGGGTATTACAATACCCTCCCCCTTAAAGGAACATCATCCTCGATGTTCTATCTGTCGATGTGCACTGTATGTACAGAAGTAAAAAAAAAAATGGATATGCATGTTTCATGGCATCTGCCATTTCCCATGTAGCCTCATCTAGGCCAAAGTGTTTCCACTGCACCTTGACCTGTGCAATTGTTTTTCTCTTGAGTGGGGTTTCTTTCCTGTCTATTATGCATTGAGGTTCTGGTAGGAATTCTCCCTCGAGTTCCACATGAATCGCAAAACATTCAAAAATATGATTCAAATCATGTACATACTTCTTTAATAAAGAAACATGGAAAAACTTATTTTCCTTCATTGTGGGAGGAAGCACTAGCCGATAGGCTACTGGTCCCACTCTATCCAAAACTTCAAATGTACAAAATATCGAGGTTCCATCTTGGCACAAGATCCCATCCTCAAGGAGCTTCTACTGGGTATAACTCGAAGATACACATGATCCCTTGCTTTGAACTCTCCATGAGTCCTTTTTAGGTCTGCATAGATCTTTTGTCTATCCTGAGCTATCTTTAGATTCTACCTGATCTGAATCACTTGTTATTCCATTTCCTTTAGCATATTTGGCCCGATTGTAACTCTGTCTACTGGGTTGTTCCAACTTATTAGAACGTTGCATTGCTTTCCATAGAGGGCTTCAAAAGGACTATTTTTTAATGACTCTTGATAGCCATTGTTGTAAGAAAATTATACAAGTGGTAGGTAGTCCTCCCATTTCTTGGGTTGATTGATTACATTCATCCTCAACATGTCTTCTAATACTTGGTTTATCCTCTCTGTATTCCCATCAATTTGAGGGTGATAGGACGTACTAAAGAGTAATTTTGTTTCAAAATCAGCAAACAAATATTTCCAGAAGTTTGAAGCAAATATGAATATATCTTTCATGAATATGTTGGCAATATCTATTTCCTTGCAAGTTGACTTGACGGGTATGAAGTGAGCATCCTTTCTGAGCTTATACACAACTACCTTGATGGCATCAATCTATTTGGTTGATCTTGTTAATCCTGTGATGAAATCCATGGAGATGGTTTCCCATTTACATTCGGGAATTGGTAGGGGATTCAACAACACTGTTGGGTGTCAGTGTTCTTCCTTGAATTTCTAGCATTCTAGACATTTAGCTAAGTAATCAGTTATGTCCTTTTTCATTCCAGAACAATAGAATAACTTTCTAGTGGTGGTGATCATCTTCTGATAACCAAGATGACCAATATGTGGTATTTTGTGTAGTTCATCCATTGTGAACCTCTTCAAGTCGTCACAATTTGGAATGTATAATCTTCCCTTGTAAGTTAGTAGGTCATCATTAAGTATCTGATAACATTCATAATTTATCCCTATGGGCTCTTGCTTTAGGTATGATGTTATGATATTGAAAAATGTATTTGTCTCTTGTGCAGTTTTGACCATCTCTTTAATGTCTGATTCATTGGCTCTTACAACTGCCAAGTTAACTACTTTCATACTTCTACTAAGGGAATAAACCAACCTATTCTCCTTCCCTTTGATATTTTTTATTTCAAAATCAAACTCACTTAGTAGATCCATCCACCTAGATTGTCTCACATTGAGTTTTGGTTGATCAATCAAATACCTCAATCCACTATGGTTTGTCATAAGTACAAAGCTTATACCTAATAGGTAATGCCTCCACATTTTTAAAGAATTCACTATGGAATCCAATTCCATATCTTGGGTCTCATAATTGACTTCATTCTCATTCAATTTTCTGGACTCGTAGAAAATCATAAGTCCTTCTTGCATAAGGAATCCTCCAATCCCTTCCTTGTAGGCATCTATACACACAAGAAAGTCCTTGTTTGGGTTTTCAATCTTCAACACAGGCACATTGTATTGGACGTATTGTCATTGATGTCAAAAGTTGATGTGATAATCTGTTGTTAATAATGAATTACCATAGAGGATATTTTCATTGATGTCAACATTATATCAGTTAGCAGAAGATGTCAAAAAGTATGCATATATCAAAAGTTTAGAAGGGAAAACATAGTACGTTAGAAAATGTAGAGATAGGTTGAAGAAATTCATGATTATTGTTGATCATGATAGGATCAACAATGTTTCGATGATAAAATATCAGGAGGGTTAGCAAATGAACATCAAATCTCAGAAGGAAAAGCACATTGCACAGTATATCAGAAGAAGCGAACAATATGAACAAATTTGTGTTTATTGTTGATCACGATAGGATCAACAATCCTATGATAAAATATCAGGAGGGTTAGTGAATGAATATCAAAGCTCAGAAGGAAGAGGCACATTGCAGAAGTATCGTCAGGATCGATGGAAATATTGAGAAGCAACCATTGCACATGAAAAGGTGAGAAGTCTCAGTAGTCGTCTGATCAAGGAAATTGACGGTGGTGATCGTGTCATATAACAGACGATGGTCATATGAGTGACCGTTGGCTTGAGGATCATTGGAGGATCATGACCATCAGATCTGTAAGCCAGATTAATGGCAAGGATAAATTGCGGAGATCAGAAGGAGAATTAAATGACTCACTATTTCCAACCCCGCAATTGGTATATATTGTCAGATCTCATAGAATTAGATATCGACGAATGTGATTGATCCAATAAGTGATCAGTTTAAGCCAGATTAAGTCATGACCATTGGATGTTCAATCGCCAGATCAATGACAGGGGTGAATTGCAGAGAACAAAAGGAGAATTAAATATCGTGCTAGTTCCAATCCCACAATTAGTAAGTACCATTGGATCTTATAGCTTCGAATATCGATGATTGTGGTTAACTCACCAACATTGCACAACTTCCAATTGCAAATTTTGAGTGATGTATTAAATCAATCGCATGTTGTAGTTCTACAATCATCGTCAACTGTTGATCTTCTTCGAGAATCTCCATAACCGTTGGATCATTTTTGAGTGGAAGGACATGATAAGAGATCTAAAAAGGTTGAGATTTTGATTAGCCGAATACATGTTAACCATCAAATCAAACCTGATTCCTGTCAATCATTGGATCATGTTAAAATGGAAGGACAAGATAAGCCACAAGAGCTGCATCTTATATAGATCAAGTCGTCGATCTAAGATCTCGATCGAACAAACATCCTTCACTTTAGGTCTAAATATGTGAGGACCATACACTTCGTCAGTTTGATATTTGAAATACCTAGAGCCCAAAAATCTGAAGTGAATAAGGACTATCGGATTTGGAGATAACGAGGACCGTTGGATACGAGTTGTTGATCAACAGAACACGTCAGCAAGTATGTGTGGGAGATCCATGTCAACAAACCTCCTCAGCAAGGATGCATGGAATACCACATCGGCAAAGACACATGACATAATTAGATGATGACAACTATCAAGAGGAAATTGACTCATTCCATGTCAACAAGTGACGTAAGCAAGTTACATCACTCCGGGAGAATTTATTCGGGAGTTTTACCACGAATGAATGTCAAAAGTCCCGAAGTCCCGAAGGATGAATGTCCGAAGTCACTCTCAGTCGTCGATCTGAGATACATTTTGGGAGTCAAGACAACCATTAGATCTAAGAGAAGAACATGTGTCACATCTGGACACGTTATCAGACCACGTTAGAAAAGACATGTGAAAGACCACGTCAACAGTCCACATTAGTAAGGACACGTGGTGAAATCAGATAATGACAAGTGTTAGGTTGATTCGACATTTTAGGTATAAGCAAATCACGAATCTGAGTGACACATGGTAGCTACTCAACTCATGACACATCAACAAGTGATGTAAGAAACTTACATCACTCTGGGAGTTTTTCTTCGGGAGTTTTACCACTAGCACTTGCCCAGAGTCCCGAAGTCCTGAATGTTGGAGTCCCAAAGTAGATACGAGACATCCAATCTGAAAGATCACTTCGGGAGCATTCCTAATTTTCGATCTGATGTTCTTTTGCATTCTCAACTGTTGATCAAAATACAGTGGAAGGATAGCGTAAGAATAATAGATGAATTCACAGAGTAAAAGGTGGCCATCCATCTCATTGCTTGATTAAGTCATGGCCGTTGGATTAAGAAATGAAGGATAGATGTAAGGATCAAATATAATCATTGATCTGGTTCCTAGATATAATGTGAACCATCCGATCTATTTGTCGATATCATATTTGAGATATTTGAAATGTTGGAAGTCACGAAGACCTGAAGGGCGAACACCTGAAGTCTTGACAATCGTCCATCTCATCAGGATATTGAATCATGACCGTTGAATCAATAAATGCTCAATATCTCGTCTCACCTAGCATCTGGTCAACACCATTGGTCATATGGTAAATAGATTTGAAAGGGAAGAATGTAATGCGTCGCTTAAATCATTAAGCCTGTGGTTATATGCCATTGATCATATCTACATGGTTTGAAGGAATCGCCGATATCTGTTATCACATAGATGAAGTAAATCGATCCATGACTCTGATCGATTTGTGAAAGGAAAGGGGATGCTAGGTGTAACGTTAAAGACCTGGATTGATGATATCTGGTGGTCCCAAAAGTTATTGTAAATGAACAAGTTAGTTATAACTTGTTGCACAAGTCGGCTCAAGAACTTAAACATTGTTTTAGCATAAACAAGTATAAATACAACCATTATTGGTTCACTTGAAAGGGTGCTTGTGGTTGAAGCGTGGTTTGTGAAGTGAAGAGGCGCATCTGGACCTGAGGTTCATGTGAATATAAGAGAGAGATGTAGAAGCAAAGAGTGTGTGAAGATATCAAAGGAAAGATAAAGCGAAGAAGGCACAAATTTTAGAGAGAAGATGAAATGCGGTGATGAGTGTTTTATGATATACCTCTGATCATGAGATAGAGTTGATTCTATAATGGATCACTACTATTGTACTTGAATAAACTCTAGTTGGATATATTGGGTTCTATCAGCATGTTGGGTCTTTCCTGAGAGTTGGTGCTCTCCGAGGAGTTGGTGCTCCTTACTTCAGTTGGTGCTAAAACAAATCAGTTGATGCTGGGATAATCCTCTTTCACATATATTCATATTACTATATTCATATCAATTTTAAAAAATCTAATAAAAACATCTCGTGTCTCTGTGGACATTGTAATTATGATTTAATTGTTCTTAATCTGTTCAAATATGTTTTAACTTCTAACCTATGATAAGGAAAAGTTAGAGTAGTCGACACACTAATTC
>JASDQU010031547.1:20364-39202 GCA_032191745.1 Picea mariana | reverse complement strand
TGCTAAAACACTACTTTTAATGAATTCTGCTTTGCTGAAACACTATTGAACTTTGTCTTGTTAAGAACTTTAGTTTATTGAATGTTACATTATTTTTACGAAGTTCACAATTGTTTTTATTAGCAATCTTGTGTCATGATTTTATGAGGCTAGCTAGAGGCTGGGTTAAGGGTTCCTGCTTAGAAAGGAAGGGATCAGAATGTCCTGTTCTCTGTAGATTTCAGTTACTTATGCAAGTGTGCTAACTAGAGACTGGGTTAAGGGTTCTTTCTCAGAAAGGAAGGGATCAGAATATCCTGTTCTCTGTAGATTTCAATTACTTCTGCAAGTGTGCTAGCCAGAGACCGGGTTAAGGGTTCCTTCTCAGAAAGGAAGGGATCAAAATATCCTATTCTCTGTAGATTTCAATTATTTATGCAAGTGTGCTAGCCAGAGACTGGGTTAAGGGTTCCTGCTCAGAAAGGAAGGGATCAGAATATCCTGTTCTTTGTAGATTTCAATTACTTCTACAAGTGTGCTAGCCAGAGACTGGGTTAAGGGTTCCTGCTCAGAAAGGAAGGGATCAGAATATCCTGTTCTCTGTAGATTTCAATTATTTATGCAAGTGTGCTAGCCAAAGACTGGGTTAAGGGTTCCTGCTCAGAAAGGAAGGGATCATAATATCCTGTTCTCTGTAGATTTCAATTATTTCTGCAAGTGTGCTAGCTAGAGACTGGGTTAAGGGTTCCTGCTTAGAAAGGAAGGGATCAGAAAGCCCCGTTCTCTGTAGATGTCAGTTATTTTTCATAAGTGTGCTAATCAGAAATAGGGCTAAGGGTTCCTACTTAGAAAGGAAGGAATTAGGTGGCCTTGTTCTCTGCTAGATAGAGTTATCCTTCTCTGCATTACTGTTTATATGAAAGAGTGATAATCAGAAATGAGGTGCTGAAGTCTTTGCTTGAGAGTAAGGGTCCTATTCTCTGGTTACAGAATAGTTGTTCTTTCCTGTTGCAAATGTTATTTTAATGTAATCCAGGATTCTTTAGATTAATCTTTAAGATATGCAATAGGTAGGTTGCTTTTCTGTAATTTAAGTCAGAACTTCAGTTCATTCAAGGCAAGTGTGATTAATATAGTTTCCTTTACTACAACTCTAAGTTGATTTTGGAATTGAGGATATATAGTGCATGGTTATCTTTGAAATAAACAGACTTCCCTAGGTTGACAATTTACGTATCACTTGATTGTTTGAATTAATTAAGAAATTATAGTGACCAACAGCCACCACATTGTCTTTTCCTTTCTTGTAAATGATATCATAATCATATCCAAAGAGCTTAGTCACCCATTTTTGTTTCTCTAGGGAGGAAATGCATTGTTATGGAAAATACTTGAGGCTTTGATGATCTATCTTAATTTGGAAGCATTGCCCAATATACAAGGGTGCCACAAATCAACGACATGCAGAATAACCAACATTTCCTTTTCATAGATTGATTTGCCCAAATTTCATTCAAACAGTTGTTTTCTAGTAAATGCCAAAGTCCGACCCTCTTGCATAAGGACAACACCAATACCATTCCTTGAAGCATCACATTCTAGGACACAGGTCTTTGTGAAATTAAAAAGGGCCAAGACTAGAGTGGTACACATGGCCATCTTCAAGGTTTGAAAATCCTGAGAAACTGTTGGAGTCCAAGTGACAGAATTATTTTTAAGGAGTGCGGTGAGAGGTGCCGTAATATTTCCATAATTCTTAACAAACTTGCGATAATAACCTGTTAAGCCCAAAAATCCTCGCAATATTTTGAGAGTCTTTGGGTGAGGCCAATCTTGCATAGCTTCAATCTTTTCAAGATCCACCCTGATGCCATTCTTGCCAACAAGATGACCAAGTACTTGACTTATGAGGCGCCAAAAGTACATTTAGATTGTTTCAAGAAAAGTTGGTGATGAGAGAGTAGATGGAGAACGCGATACACATGAGCAAGATGGTATGTCCAGGTTTTGCTATAAATGAGGATATCATCAAAGAAAACTAATACAAAATGACGAAGAAAAGGGCAAAAGACATGATTCATGAGGCTTTGGAAGGTGGAGGGGGCATTACACAAGCCAAAGGGCATGACCAAAAACTAATAGTGGCCCTCATGAGTTCTAAAGGTAGTATTAGGAATGTCTGCCTCTTTCATATGGATATGGTGGTATCCAAAACAAAGATCAAGTTTAGTAAAGAACTGGGCACCACTCAATTCATCCAAGAGGTCATYAATGACGGGAATGGGAAATTTGTCTTTAATGGTGAGTTTGTTGAGGGCAGGAAAGTTAGGACACATGTTCCAAGAACCTTCTTTATTCATGACCATRACCACCAGAGAAGAGTAGGGGCTCGTACTAGGGAGGATAACGCCTACGTTAAGAATTTCTTGAACCATTTTCTCAATTTCATTTTTTTGGGAATATGGGTGACGATAGGGACATATATTGGGAGGGAGGATTCATGGGATAAGGGGAATGGAATAATCATGAACACACCGGSAAGGCGAGATTCCCTAGGGAGTGGAAAAGACCACTTGATGTTTAGAGAGGATGGATTGGAAGTCTTGCGACACATATGGTGTCTCAGTTACCTGTATGGCATGGAGTTGGGAAATAATGCAAGAATGACCTTTTTTGAGCAGATTTTCCATGCGATGGGAACTAATGATCTCCGGTGAACCAACGGTGATGCCTTGGAACTTATATTTTTTACTCCGGTCTAAAGAATACTATAGTAATAAAATGCCCAAATGCTTAACCAGGAAGAAATGTGTAGGGATTTGGCAACCTGAACACAGTTGCGAGGAAAAAGATCTTGTCTGTTTTAATTTAATTTATTTTTTTTGTTTCTGTCCCCAAGGGTTAGGTATTCAAGGGTTCTACAGACAAGGGTTTTCCATGTGCTATATCTCTCTGATATACGTGTGGGGTCCAACATTAGTACTCGACCCAATATCTCAAGGCACTAACTAAGGAGGCTAGATTGTGCCCTTAGTCGTACTACCCGACTACCCAGGTGCTAGAGAGTATCTTCTCGAGTGTTGTTCTCGGTGGCACTATAGTAGTCAGGCGGCCGATCGATTTATCTAATGAGGGCTTAAGGAAATCTAGGTTGATCCGTACATAGGTGTTGTCTGATGCGCTACCACTCGAAGGGGTACCAACAAGGGTTACAAGGGTGGCCAACAGATGTGCGCTTAAGAACCACTTGTATTTCCTGCATGTATGAATCCCTCAACCACGGGTTTATGCACGTAACGACAGATCTCTGTGGCTTAAAGACGCTGGAATACGTCTCTACCCTGAAAAAAATTTAACCCACAATTTTCTGCCAAGGAAAGCGCTCTGATATCACTTGTAATATTCTAGATATAAAAAGTAGCAGAACAGTAATAAAATGCCAGAAATTCTAGATGAACAACAATATAACCAGAATAAAACCACAATAATACTAAAATTATAACAGAATAACACCAGAAAGAGCACTTTGATTACTGAGAGCAATGTTCACGAGCCTCTTCGAGGGGGCAACCTCCAGTCGAGAAGAGCTCTATTACAATAATATCCAAGCTAGGGTTCTCACACCCTCGCCTCCTATTTATACTAATTATGTCTATAAATATAACCATCTAGAGGAAGATCCTTCTAGAAGCAGAAGCTTCTATTAGGTCTTCTTACATTCGACTTATTCTACTTTATTGCAAGGCCTTATTAATATTGAACTTTATTACATTGGAATACATTGTTATACCTATGTGAGGGGTTAGGTCCCTAACATCTCCTGCCACCAATTATACACTGTTTTTATTAGAACGTTATTTTTTGTTGAGGGTGAAAGCCATTAGAGCAGGCAAACCAATTAAATTCACCACTATCTTCGAGTTCATTTCATGTTTTAGAGAGCAGGAAGAGAAAGTGCAATACTTTCTATGTGAGCTTTACCTCCATAACTTCATCTTGAAAGATAACATGAAAGAGAACTCTGGTCCTTTTATTGGGGACATACAGTTCCAAGCCTTTTTGTCCTTCACCAAAAACCAAATAAGATGGGCAAAAGCACATAAGACCTTTCTGAAAAGGGAGACTGGGTTAGATATCTGGATCATAGGGGAACCTCCAAAATCCTTCCCATCCATCATGCAACACATGAAATTTATGAAGAGGGAAGGTGTGGTAGATTCTTTGGCCCCTATCCACCGACAAGTTACATGTTCAGGCATAGCATATTTTGGGGAACTTAAAGAATAAGCTCTTGTTGCTTCCAAACTAAGATGGGATGCCTCATCCAATGAAGTCAAGAGCAGGGAACCCTTTGGTTTCAAAAAAAAAATTGTAGCTACCTTTAGAGTGGAAAGGTACACCTAAATGATCCAGGAGGAAGGACCTGCCTGGATTGGTTGTAGATATAGTCCTCCTATCATTTGGTTTCCCCCAGAAGGTTATCAGAAGGATTATCAAATTAATAGGAAGATGGAAGAAGCTACTTTTGGAGAGCTCAAACACAAGAATGGGTTTAGGGAACCTGGTGAACCAACCTTACAACATTATTGCTTTACATGTAAGATCTCAGCTTGCATGAGGACATGCAAGAAGGTAAGTTGGGGGGTATGTTGAGTTGTGAAAAAGGTACAAATATCCTCCTTATTTCTATGGTTCGTGATGAAATATTGATTGACTTTTTCTGTTAATTAGGAATAATTAGGATAGAAAATGATTTAAATGTCTTCTAGAAATATTATTGAGTAATGTTAGATAAATTCTAATATTTGGTTGGAATTGTTTGATTTTAGCGCAGGAATGGATACATATTGTCAAACCCAAGATAGTTAAGGATATTTTGAAGATACGAAGACTATTGAAGGTTGAAGACATGAGGCGCAAAGCAGTTCGGAGGAAGATTGATTCCATATTTTGTAAACCTTATAAATAGTAAAAGCAATCCTCAGGATCTCTTGATCCTCGGGAATTCTTAATTTACCCATATCATTGTAATATATAGAGGGTAATGAGTGAGAGAAGGAGGAGAAGAATTATTTCTAAACCTTCAGAACTCGAAATTGCTCTGTGCAAGCAGTTTTTCTAGATATTGTACCAGTTATGGAATTAATAGAATCTTTGAGCGCTTTCATCATTTTTTCATACTGAGTTTCTAGCAGCAGTGCTTCTGAGGACCATGGGCCTAGTCTGAAGGAGTTACTATCTCAATCTGTAATTGTACTAGTTTTATTTATGTTCTATGAATTAAATCTCTTTTGCAATAGTTAAGATAAATGCATGAGTGTGTTAATGATTTTATGATGTTTTCTTACAGAAGATAGGTGTTTCAATTGAATGCTATCGATTGTTGTTCCAATTTCCATTGTTGTAGTTTACTGCTTGATAGTTCCTCTCATTATCATACACGATGTTCCTTTCTCTTAAATTAGCAATTGTTGTTCCTTTCGCTTAAATTAACATTTGTTGTTAATTTTGCTTAAATTAGCAATTGTTGTTCCTTTCGCTTAAATTAGTAATTGTTTTTCCTTTCGGTTAAATTAGTATTTGTTGTTCCTTTCGGTTAGATTACAAATGTTGTTCCTTTTGGTTAAGTACAGTCGTTGTTCCTTTTCATAGATATAGTAATTCGCTAATTCTTTTCAACAAGTTAAATGATCGCCGATAGATCAGTTTATCAAGATTTTCATGAATTCAATTACTATCTCTTAATTAGATCAATTCAACAATTAAATTAATGCCTTTAAATTCACAACATGTTGTAGATCAGATTTCAGTTCTGTTAAGATCTTAGTTTCATAGTTTTAACAAATGTGTGAGGAACTTGATTGTTGATAAACTCAGATTTACTTTAACTACATGATTTTAGCCTCTACAACTATCTGCATAGACTTTGCTGACATTCTTGAGATAAAAAGACGAATCCCCGGGTTGATAAATTAATGTTAACTAAAGCTATTTTTAGGACATCTTTAGAGCCCAACACCCCCCACATACAAATTTCCTCTATTTTCCCAAGATAGTTGACTGCTCACTTTTCCCAATGTTGATTTTACTCTAGCCCCATGATTTTGATAACTATGGGATGCAAATCCCACACCCAACCTCTAACATGAGTTTAATGATGGGGCTCTCATACACTCAAACATAAAATATAAGTTATTCCCGATGATGATAAAATTCAGGGAAATGGGATGAAGTAATACCCATAATTAATTTCCCCCTTGTAACCCTCTTAAACACTCTCTTATCTTATGTAAAACTCAACCCCCCATCTCTGTCCATATCCCCCAGCAGCTGGAATCACATTATATTTATAAAAATTCAAAAAATATATTTTCCATATTACATGGCTTGGCCATAACCACATTCATATCTACATTATGCATTAATTAAACCAAGGATTATAGTGGGGATGTTACATTCCCCCTCCCCTACAATTGTGCACCATCCTCAGTGCACAAAGCCATGCCAAAATACATATACAAATTACATCATAATATTTAGAAATATAAAATTCTTAAATATGTTTACTTCTCCAACAACGATCCCAACCAAAATCTCTCGTTCTTCTCAACCTACTGACCCAAGAAATGTGCCCCCTTCACTGCCTTTAGTCCATCGAGTTGCAACATTATTTTATTAGAGTTATCAACATAGGAAACCATGAATTTTGATATATGGTTCCAGAACTCTAGCTACCCAAAATGGAGTCTTGCATTTTTAGCTTCTATTTTCTTCGAAGTTGGAAAAAATTTGTGGGTATTCCTCCTACATAGTTTCTTCATGCTCACATGATGCATCTTCAGGATTGTAGCAGGTCCATTGAACCTTTACTAGCCCTATGGATTTTTTCTTGAGCACTTTGAATTTCCAGTCTAGGATGCATATCGATTCCACCCGAAAATCCCCTTCGTGTTCCACCTAGATCACAGTCCAATCAATTATATGGTTAGGGTCAGGCACATATTTATTTAATAATTATACATGGAATACATTATGCACTCTCGTGGATGTTGGAAATGCTAGCACATATGCAACTGGCCCTATCTTCTCTAATATTTAAAAAGGCCTACAATATCTTGTTGCCAACTTTGGGAAGCAACCCCATCTTAGCGAATTTCATTTCACCTCCACTTTTAGAAAAACCTGTTCGTCCACTTTAAAATCTCTAAAAACTCCATTTCTGCATAACTTTTATGCCTGTCCCAGGCAACCTTTAAATTCTCCCTGATCCTTGTTATCTGCTCTTCCAATTCCCTTAAAAAATATGATCCAATGAGAGCTCTGTCTGATCGGTTACCCCAACTCAGTGATCTGCTACACCTCTTGCAATACAATGCTTCAAATGAGCTCATTTTTAATGAGGCTTGATACCCATTACTGTAAGAAAATTCCACTAAGTGGATATAATCTTCTCAATTTGATGGCAGGTCCATCACATACATTATGAGCATGTCTTCAATGATTATATTAGTCCTCTATTTTTTCCCATCTAACTCTGGGTGATACACTGTACTGGGATTTAAATTTGTCCCAAAGACTTTGAATAACCCTTTCCAAAAATTTGATGTAAATTTGTATCTATATTTAAAACAATTTCCTTAGGCACCCCATGTAGCGTGCCAACTTCCTTCATGTAAATCTTTGCAATGTTTGTTTCCTTGTGTGTGGTCTTCATAGGAATAAAATGTGTATCCCTTGTTAATTTGTCCACCACCACCGTGATGGAATCATGATGCTTCACTGTTATGGGTAGATTTGTAATAAAATCAATTGTAACCACTTCTCATTTCCACTAAGGAATGGGCAATGGTTGTAGTAGCCCCACTAGATGTCTATGCTATGTTTTCACATTTTGGAATTCTAGACACTTGGCTATGTAATTAGCCACTTATTTCTTCATTCCTGGCCAAAAGTATTGGCTTATTACAACTACAATTGTTTTCTACTATCCTAGGTGCCCAACATATGACACATTATGCATTTCTCTCAACATTTTATTTTTCAAATCATTGGTATTTGGCACATATATTGTCCCTCTATACTTGAGTATTTCATCCTCTTTTCATCTCATAACAATCAAATTTCTGTTGTAAATTGCCTTGTTGTAGTGTTTCTTTTATTTTTACATATTGTTGATCTCAATTTACGACCTCTAAAATTCTATGTTTTAAATATGTTCTGAACATGTTGATGGTTGAAATATGCATTTCATGAGCTATTCTACTAAGTGCATCAACCATTTTATTTTCCTTTCCTTTTATATGCTTAATTTCAAAGTCATACTCACTCAAAAATTCTATCCATCTAGTTTGTCTGAAATTTAATGTTAGATATCCAAACAAAAGTTTCAGACCAAAATGGTTTGTCCTTAGCTCAAATATTCTCCCCATGAGGTAATGTCTCCACATTTTTAATGCATGAACAATGGCTACTAATTTCAATTCATGTGTAGCATAATTCCTTTCATTCTCTTTTAGTTTTCTAGACCCATAGCACATCGCATGTTCCTTTGAGTGAGGACTTTGTTGGGTATGTGTTATATTATTTGCATGAGTAGTAGTGTCTGCCACTAGGCCCCCCCTTGGGGGGGTGTAGGGGGTGCTAGGGCAGCACCCCTGAGAAAAAAAATTATGCCTCAGGAAACATGTCACATATTTAGGTGGTTTTTCGGCACATGGTTTTTGCCAATTGTTTTCTATTTCCGGTTAAGGAATTAGGGTTGTGGACTAATCCAAGTCATTGGGTTAGGGTTTTGGATGCTGCTGGATCCTATATGTATATTGTATGGTAAACAATGTAACACACATGAATGAATATAGAATATGTTGGTTTTCCCGGTTTGGGTTTCCAGGGGAAAAATCTATGTGTAATGTTTGTATTTGTCATTGTATATTTTCTATTCTTTTACTAAATATCTGTTTGCAGTAGATATTGTACAAGATTCAAATCTACAGACTCCACCGAGCCCTTCCTTGCACGGATTGATGCACACCACACAATCTTCATCTAGATCTACAATCTTTAATATTGGTGCACTTGTCAAAATATCTTTCAATTTCTGAAAACTTTCTTCACACTTGGGAGTCCATTCAAATTTCACTCCCTTCTTTTGCAAAGAAGTGATTGGGATGAAAATCTTTGAAAATCATTTTATGAATCTTCAGTAATAACAAAAAAAACCCATAAATGATATGACCTCTGTCACATTTCTTGGCACTGACCATCCTCTGATGAACTCTATTTTTTTAGGATCATCTGCTATCCCTTCTACTGAAATAATATGCCCCAAGTAGTGAATCTTCTTTTGATAAACGATGCACTTACTTATCTTGGAATACATCTTATGCTCTCTTAACACTTGCAACACCATTCTCAATTGACGTTCATGCTCTTCTTATATCCTTGAATATATGATTATATTATCCAAGAACACAATCACAAACTTGTCCAGGTATTCCCCGAACACTTCATTCATCAGGCATATGAAAACAACTAGGGAATTTGATAGTCCAAAAGGAACCACCATAGATTCATAATTCCCATATCTTGTTCTGAACGTTGTCTCACTGATATCCTCTTGCTTTATCCTCACTTTATGATAACCTGATCTCAAGTCAATCTTGGAAAATATTCTTACACCTTTCAGTTGATAAAAAAGATCCTCAATCCTTGGAAAATGATATAGATTCTTTATTGTGACCTTATTCAACTATCTAAAATCAATACACAAACTTAAGGTTTCATCTTTATTCTTCACAAAAATAACCCCAAGGTGACACACTTGAGCATATATACCCTTTCTTTAACAACTCTTCAAGCTACATCTGCGACTCTTTCAATTCTGGTGTGCCCATTCTATAAGGTATCTTAGACACTAGGGAGGCTCCTGGCACCAAATCAATAGATAAATTAATGTATCCCTTTGGTGGAAATCATGGGATTTCCCCGAAAACATCTTCAAAATCCCTGAAGACTAGAAGGTTTTCAATACTTGCCACTTTATCTTTGGTTGTCTCTTCCATATGGGCTGCAAAAATTTGACACCCTTTCCTGAAACACTTTTTTAGCCACATGGATGAAATTTATCTAACTACAACTCTTGAAATGCATTGAATCTTTGCCCACTACCCTCCCTCATCAAGGTAAGTTATTGTCTTGTTGTAACAGTCTAGCACAACATGGTGTTTTTCCAACCAATCCATGTCAATAAGACAATCATATGAACCCAATGGTAAGATGTTCACATCTACCTTTGTGTTGAGTCCATTCATGTCTATTGGACAATCTTTAACCAACTCATTGATCTTTCTCTTAGCCCTTGTGGCTAACTGAACTAACCAAGATTTATTATGCTTACTCCTTTGCAAGTGAAATGTTTCAACGCTGTTAGAGTCTATGTAACTATGACTAGCTCCAAAATCAATTAAAATTTCTATGGGATGGTTATCAATCTTACCTTCCACTTCAATCATGGGGGATTGATACTCTTCTTTCTTGTTATCCAAGGCTACATAAATCCTTGGCATGTTTCCTCCCACACCTTCAACTATTTCAGCCTTCTGGATGTTGTGGATAGTCCTCATTATTTCTCCTTTGTGAGGACAATCCCTATATAAGTGATTTCCCTCACACCCCCAACATTATACAAGCTACTTCCTTGGCCTTTTCCCAAATGAATCTATTGTCTTGTGCTCATTTTGGGTTGACCGTACTTGCTGATTTTCTTGGGATTTGTTCTTGAAAAAGGGTGTCTTAAAACCTTTATGCCTTTGATCCATTTTTCCTTTCATCTTGTCATTCCAAGATTTTTGGAAGACTGTCCTCACTTTGCTATGCTCATAAATATGATTTGCTCTTCTTATGATCTCCTCCAAAGTTCCAGGGTTATCATATTTTATCTTGTCACTGTAGAAGGAAGTTAACCCACTCATGGATCTTTGGATTTTGACCTTATCATCCTTTATGAATCCCACATACTTCAACAACTCAAAGAAACTATTCTCATACTCATCCATTGCCATTCTTCCTAACTTGAGTTCAAATAACTCTTTCATCTTCCTTTCACAGTAATGCTTAGAAAAATATTTCTCTTGGAAATGTCCTTTGAACTTCCTCCATGAGACCTTCCTCTCATCAAGGTGTTTTGCTTTCTTAAGTTGATCCCACCACATGGATGCCTTTCCTTTCAAGTGGTAGGTTGCAATTCTTGTTTATACCTTGGAGGGATAATCATGCAGCTGGAAATATTTTTTAATTTCCAACAACTAGGCCTCGACCTCTTCTCCCTTCCTCTGCTCACTATTTAAAGTTAGTGGCTTGATTTTCCTGAGTTCACCTTGCAAGATGTCTCCCTGGGCCTTCTCCTTTGTCTCCTAGTAGGAGACACATTGAGATGCTCCCTAGCCCTGAACTTGCATGAGCTTTGTATTTCTATGGGGAATGATGGAACCTTCTCATGCTCCTTAACTTCCATTCCCATGCTCATCCCTTCTACTATAGGATATAGATGTTGTCACATGTCTAGCACTATCTGCTTGCTTTGTGCCAGAGTCTTTATTGAATTGCCTATGCAACATATTAAAAATATGAAGTATCTCTTCATGAAATTTCATAATATTCTCATTATCTGCCCTATAACTATGCACTTCTCTCTAGAGGATTCTCATAGTTATTCCATTAGACTTTGGCTCATCATTTCCCATGCTGACATGCAACCCTATGAATTTATCTTCATGACTATAGGACCCCTAGGCATATTCCATGGTTTTGGTTCTCATATAGGGATGAAACTTCCTTCATGTACCTCTAAATTCTACAAGAAAATGTGTGTGCAAACAATTTTCTATTAGACAAAGAATATACACACACCGTTCTGGAAAAGAATGCATAATTTTTTTTACTTTCTAATGCCACCAATAATCTTCTTTTGTATTGGCTATAACTTAAACTACTCATATCAATTTTCTGGGTTGATAGATGGATTTTCCTCTCCGAGATATTTCCAATGAATGCTTTCTTGCTCAATTTTGAGCTTTGAGAAGAAACTTATAGTCATCTGAATATTGTTAATTTACCATTTTTGTACATTTTTATTTATGGTGCAATTAATCAACTTTTGTCACTTATAGAAGTAAATATGTTAGGAACCAATGAAAATTTTGTATGAGACATAGATAATAATGGCGATGGGAAATTCATAACAACTCTCAAATTTTCAATTTGATGCTCTAGTAAAAACTGTAACAATCTAGAAATGGCAACTTTGTCCTTTTTTCATCCCTTTTTCAAGACTTATAATTTTTAGCCAAAATTGGCTATCTCCCAAACTGTGCACTTTTGGAAAAACTTCAATAAACCAAAGTTGTTTGGCCTAATGAGTATACAAAATGTCATGTAAATAAAGTTTTCCATATTTTCCATCTGGGGACCCTTTTCCTTGTTTGAAAATCCCAAAAGTCCACAAAAGTGGCCCAAAATAGTGGATTTTGCCCTATTTTTTCACCTCCACTCCAAAATCCTTAGAATCCAGCCAATCCATTCACACAATATTTTCATGTCTTCTTTTTTGACACTCTATACAAGTTTAAACAATAACTATGCTCTTGCCACTGAGCTTGACCCCGATCTTCAAAAATGGGTAATTTGCATTTTCTAGAAAATCAAAGCATGATTGGCCAGTGGCCCTCTTTATCACTTATGTATCCCTCGACAATGCAGAAACAAACCATAAAATATTATCTTCTTCTGAGTTATTATGCTCCTATTATGGCCAAAATATGATTTTGGTTCTAAACTCGTTTTTTTTAGACTATAGAACAATTTTTCCTATGTGGCATATTTGTTGACGTGGCTGCTGAGATGGAATTATAGGTCCACATGGAAACCTAAGGTGATTTCATGTAATCCAATTGGCCACCATGGTCCTACCTAATAAGACTTACCCTCCCTCATTCTCTCTCTCCTCTTTCCTTCCTTACGCTGATCTTAAAAAATTAATAAAATATTTTTATTTTCGGGCCCCACCTTTACTGGCTACCCAACTGGCACACATCTGACCTCGAATGGGACAAGGTTCCCACCTCATGTGTCATACCACCCCCCAGAATCCTATCATTAGTCGTGGGGATGGTCGGGTCCCATATTTCACCCTTACCTTGATGTGCGAACTTGCATTTCTCCCCTAATCCAATGGTGGAGATGATCAAGAGATCGACAACCCACCTTGATTTCACATTGCTAACATGCACGAGGGTTAACACTTGTTGTGTGATGCGACACAAAATATTGCATGCTCCCTAGATCTAACGACAAAGACCAGGGGATATCAATGACATGGAGGCCATGTCACATTGCCAACATGCACAAGGGTTAACACCCCCTCCGCGATGCGACACTATAAAACTGCCCTGATACGTGGCACATTTTTATTGGTGTCGCGTCGCTAAAGATCCTCTGGAAAAATTCTTGTGAGAAATGCAATACTGCCTTGTGAGCGATGCAATACTTCCTTGTGAGTTATGCGATACTTCTTATGGTATTGGTTCATCGCCCTGCTCATGTCGAGCTCACCATCGTACACTACAAACCCTTCCACTATGCCATTGATTTCCATGATGGCCTCGCCATCATGTAAATACACATCACCACTACCACGTAACCTGCCATATGACCTCCATGCTATGTTGACGTCATCGTACGAAAAATTACCCAAATTTTCCAAAATTTCCAAATTTCACAATTTTTTAAAAATGTCTATTTCACAATTTTCGCCATGGCTGCCATGAACTCTGAAATTAAACTTGCCAATGGAAAATTCAGGTCCTGTGCGTGTCGAATTGACCTCTACACCCGAACTTCAACACTCTTGTGTTGATTTCTCAACAAATTTCACTTTAGAAATTGGGGCTTTTGCCTAATTTCGCCCAATTTCACTTTGGATGCATTGTAATTTCTAGAATTCAACCAATTCCAAGGCCAAACATGTGCATTTATAGATTAAAATTGGGGATTTTAACCCTTGAACTCAAATTTCACCAAACTTCTAGACAATTTCCTCAAAAAAATTCTTGGAATAATTTGACAACCACATTGTAGACATCCTCTGCTCTTTTAATCTGTAATTTCAACTTTTGTATGTTGAGTCTGGCCCATGTAGGCTCGGTGTTGAACCTATGGATTTGATACCAATATGTAATGTTCCCTAACTTAATCAAAGAACATTTATTGTTAAAAATACACATAAATTCAAAATTGTTCTTGCTAGCTCATTTCCTATAGCTTATCAACTACAATTATACACATATTTAACTAGATCTCAATTGGGCCACCAGGAAGTGTGCACCACTTCCTTGGCCACTCATGATGAGGGGGTGCTCCATAATTAATGTTGTAGCTCACTTCAACTATTTTTATTGTAGTCTTTTATTTAACTTCAACAACTTCTATTGTAAACAACTAATAACGAGGAGGAAAAATTCACCTTGTTTATAAATGATGCCCCTCTCTCATTCAATAAGACCGATGGTTGTTATTATGATCTAATCATTTTCTCTCTTTATTGCATGCATTTTGTTTTTCTCTATTCTTTTTTATGCTCCTTGAGTTTTTGTTGTGTGATTTTCATATATGCATGTATATCAATTGGTATTAGAGTCTAGATCTCAACAAGCTTTTGCTCGTAATCAAGAATTAGATGGAAATCCATCCACCAGTTCCAAACAAATTTTTTTGTGGTAATAAATTCTTAGAACCTAAAGTTATTCTCAAAGTTTGAGTGTGACCTCCTTAGGGTTTTTCAGTGCGCCCTTCTCAAGGACTTTTCAATGTTTTATACACACTCTTCTCAAGGTTTTCCAATGCACCATCTTGCAGTGTGCCTAACCTACTGGAGGCATCTCTTCAGAGTGAACCATGCCACCTTGTAAAGAACCATCCATAGAGTATTTCAAATCCATTGTGTATGCACCAATTTGGGATTTATCTTTTTCTCTTCATGAATTACTCTATTTGCAGCAACAGGGAGCTCCAACACCCATACAACTCGATACACGTTTTCAATTGCCCAATTTTTCGAGCCAAATAAATAGATAAATGGTCGATTCTTGGATCTACAACCTCTCCATCTACTTTAGGACATGTCCCAAGATGGAAGAGGACATGAAGATTTAGATTGTCATCCTACGGTTGGAGTGAATTACACAAGCTTGGTGGGATACTCACCTTGAGAATTGTATGTTGGTCAGTGAGTTCGATGAGCCAACAACTACAACACTTGCATGCCTTACTTATTGGGAATAATTTTTTTAGGCCTTACGAGACTGCTTATATCCCCCAAGGTATCACTAGAACCTTCTTTCTAAATGGTTGCAACTACGACAACTATCCAATCAGTTAGTATAGAGCTACATCAATGTCTTCTACAAGTTGCACATCCAGTTGTACATTTCCGACCTAGAAGAGGTACTAATTGTCAAGTTTAATTATGGTTTGTTAATTATTTTATGTCATAAAGTTGATTTGTTTGAGAGTCCTTTCTTGGACAAGGCCTTTCTCTGAGCCTTGGTCATGGAGCATAAAGTGGCTACTTGAATCTTCTCTCCTCAACCCCGATCTTCTCCTTCCACTGTTTATCCTTATCATTCTCATGTTTCCCCTACTTCCCCATCCACACCCAAAAATGTGCCCTAGTGTCCCTTTCATAAGAACAACTCACATGCATCTACCGACTTTTGGGCACTTAAAAACCTTTCACCAACAATAATTTATTTGCATAGGTCGCTCAACCAGAGTCCCCTAACCATCCTAAAGTCATTTATCTCAACAATCCTACCGAAGTTGACCCCTCTTTGATCTTAATGACCGCTAATGAACCCGACCCCTCTAACGTACCCTTGTTTACAAATAATTTTTAGATTAAGCATGAGTTAGATACTGTAATCTTGGAAAACAAAAACGAAAAGAACCTCGTTTCTCAAGATTTGGTACAACATCTTCAATTACCCACCACTCCACACCCAACTCCATATCAGCTTGGATGGGTACAAAAGGGAGGCCCTCGTCTTACCGTCTCCCAGTGTTGTGTGATGACCTTTGCTATTGGCCCTTTCTAGGATATTGTGGTGTGTGATGCATCCCCCTTAGATTGTGTCGATTTTTTACTTGTCCTTCCCTACCAATAGGCCCGACACACTATGTACCATGAAAAAACCCATCAATACCACTTGCAACAAGAAGGGTGCACCTATGTGCTTATGTCCTCTGCTCTTAAATCCACCCAACATATTACTAGACCTGCATTCATTAAGAAATTCATCATGAAAAAGACGTCTCTATGCTTAGTGCACCCCATTAAACATGATAAGTTGACCCACCCTGCACCTCCGAACATGGCTCCCCTATTCCACGAATTTGGAGATGTCTCCACTCAAACCGTGAGCTTGCCCTTGTCTCGATATATTGAACACAGGATCGATCTCATTCATGGCGCTTCTTTTCCCGATGCCCCATTCTATCGCCTCGCTCCCTGAGAGGATGATGAGATCGAACACCAAATTGGCCAACTTGTGAACTCGGTCCATATTCAAACTTCATCGTCGCCTTGTGCATCCCTAGCCTTTATTATTCCCAAAAAATATGCATCTGAATGGGGCCTTGTGATTGACTACCATTCCCTTAACAAAGCTACCGTTAAAAAATCGCTACCCCTTACTCTAGATTGAGGATTTGTTGGACCACATACAAGGGGCTTGTTTCTTCACAAATATGGATTTGACAGTTGACTACCATCAAGTTTGTATGAATGCAACATACACATGGAAAACTACTTTCAAGACAAAGTTTGGGCTTTTTGAGTGGCTGGTAATGCTATTTGGGCTGACAAATGCATCAACCACCTTTATGAGGTTAATTCATGATATCTTCTGGTCACACTTGGGTAAGTATGTGGTTATTTATCTTGATGATATATTGGTATTCAATAAGTCTTGGGAAGAGCATATTTAGCATGTCCACAACATCCTTGAGCTACTACATGCGCATAAGCTTCAAGTAAAGGAAAATATGTCATATTTTGGACAAATATCAGATCAATACTTGGGTTTCATTTTATACATAGTAGGGGTTCACCCAGATCCATCTCGGGTATAGGTTTTGGCACAATGTCCAGTGCCCTCTAATGTGCATGACCTCAAGAGTTTCATGGGTGACATCAATTTCTACCGGAAATTTGTCTTCCATTTTTCTCAGCTGGCCCCTCCTCTACACCAGTTCTCCAATCATGCCAAATTTATTCGAAATGCAGAGGATGCACGCCACTTTTCCAAGCTCAAGACAACATTATGTTCTACCCCTATTCTTTGACTGTCGGATATGAATCAACATTTTGAGATTGATATAGATGCATCTCAGTTCACCATTGGGGTTGTTCTTAAACACGAAGGTCACTTGATGGCCTAAAATTTAGAAAATCTTCCAGAGGCCAAAGTTAATTACAAAACCTGTGACAAGGAGTTCTACAGTTTGGTATAGGAATTGAAGCAGTGGCACCATTAAATTCTAGGCAAAGAAACAATTCTTCACACAGATCATCACCCCCTAATCTTCATCAATTCACAGAGCAAGATTCAAGAGCAATGCCATATGAAGTGGGCCACCTACATTCAACAATTCCATCTAGTAATCAAATACAAGAAGGGTACCACTAACAAGATGGATGACTTGTAAAGTCGACCACCTACTTAAGTCCTGCACATTTTAGCGGTGTGTTGTGTAACCTATGATGCTTGGAAATACATGTACATTGTAGATATGTGTTTTGGTGAAATTTGGGGTGTATTGTAACATCCTACAATAATCAATCAGACTCCCTTTCTGAATTATACTCTTTGCGATGGTTGGATTTACAAACTCAACCAACTGTGTGTTCCATAGTTCAAAGATCATCTTATTCTCATCTGTGAAGCACATGCCTTTGCACGTGGAGGGAATTTTGGCACAACCAAGACCATCCTCAATCTCCAGTGCCACTTTTGATGGCCTGTGTTTCCCAAACACGTGGAAAAATCCATTCACACTTGTTCTCTTTGTTCATAAAGTAATCCATCCAACCACAATCATGGTCTATACTAGCCTTTACCTGTGCCCTCCTATCCTTGGGAATCCATTTCCATGGATTTTCTAAGTGGACTTCCTACTACTCTCCGCAAACATAATGCTATTTGGGTAGTCATTTGTCATTTTTCTAAGATGGCTCTTTTTCTCCCCTATCATAAGACTACCTTTGTTGCTCAGACCGCATACCTATTCTTCCATCATATTTGGCCTCACTTTGGATTGCCCAGTAGCATTATTTTTGATAGAGACTCTTGCTTCCTCAACACCTTTTGGCGTACTCTCTGGTCCCTGCTGGGTTTCTAACTCATTTTTTCCACTGCCTTTCACCCCTAGACCAATGGGAAAACCGAAGTTGTCAATCATACTCTGGTCCACTCCCTTCGAAGCTATTTTTCTAAAAACAAACAATGGGAGTCTTATTTGCATATTATACAACATAGTTACAATTGGGCTACACATTCCTCCATTGTTTTCTCTCCCTTTGAAGTTTGTTTTGGGTTTCAACTCCTTGCACCCTCATAGATGCCCCTCATCCTTGACCCTTCGGGGTCTACACACCATCAACATGAACAACACTCAACGTAATGTTTTGTCCACCATATTGCACAACACCATACTCAAGTAGCAGTTTCCTTATAAGTAGACCAAGAACGTGCAAACCAAAGGCATGGCAAGCATCACACGCAATTGTTCTTTCGGCTGGGAGATC
>JASDQU010031545.1:0-13742 GCA_032191745.1 Picea mariana | reverse complement strand
TAATCCTCATGCTGATGTTTTCCTGAACAAAATCGCTAATCACCATATTGTTTAGTTTCCTAGTAATCACATTCCTAAGGGACTAGGTTCTTTGGAAAGACTATTTGACATAAATGATGTGGCAGTGAAAGTTAAAGGATCGACTGATGATGTTGATGTAACTGAATGCAACATTGGTACATAGAAAGATCCAAAATTTGTCAAGTTGTCGAGCAGTCTGTCAAGGGAACAAAGGGATGAATATGATGAGCTATTAAAGGATTTTGTTGATGTGTTTTCCTAGACTTATGAGGATCTCAGAACATACGACATGAGCATCATTGAGCATAATATCCCACTAAAGGAAGAGGCCAATCCATTTAGGCAGAAACAGAGACAGACCAACCCTATGTTGTTTCCTATCATGGAGAAAGAGGTAAAGAAGCTTTTAGATGCCCAGATTATCGTTCCTTTGAGGTATTTTGAATGGGTGGCCAACTTGGTCCGTGTGAGAAAGAAGAATGGAGAAACCAGACTTTGTGTTTATTTCAGGAACCTGAAAAAAAGCTCCAATAAAGATAATTACCCATTGCCAAAAATGGAGCACATATTGCAGAGGGTGATAGATGCATTCAGGATGTCCATGATTGATGACTTTTCTGGCTACAATCATATTTCTATCTTACCTGAAGACAGAGAGAAGACAACATTTACCACTCCATGGGGTACATTCATGTATGGCAAGATGCCCTTTGGATTGAAGAACGCAGGAGCAACTTTCCAGCGTGCTATGGACATCGCTTTTATTGGGGAAAGGGATAAATTTGTAGTCATTTATCTAGATGACATTACCATTTTCTTCGGGATTGATAAAGAACACTGTCATCATCTGAGAAAGGTATTCCAAAAATTCATAAAATTTGGTAATTGAAATATTTACAGCCTCCTGATGGCATGGAAAAAAGAAAAGTAAGAGCTTTAAAGCTCAGATCAATTAAATATTTCCTCATTGATCAAGTTTTATATTGGAAATATCCTCTAGGGGTGTTTTTGAGATGTTTAGACCCACAGGAAGCCCAAAATATCATGTTTGACTTTCATGATAGTTTGTGTGGGGGACATCACTTGTAGAGAACCACAACCTACAAGATTCTTAGAGCTGGTTATTTCTTGCCTAGCCTATTCACCGATGTTTGTGCTAAAATCAGGGCTTGTGTCAAGTGTTAGAAATTCTTAGGAAAACAACATCTCAAGTCCTTGCCTTTGAATCATGTGGTGGCTTCAGGACCCTTTCAGCAACGGGGCCTAGATTTTATCAGGGAGATTCCTCCAGCTTCCAGTGGTCAGAACAGGTAGATATTGACTGCCACAGATTACTTTACCAAGTGGATATAAGCTATCCCCACAAGGAGTGCTTCTCACAAGGTAATAATTGGTTTTATTGAGGATATTATAGCAAGGTTTGGCTATCCGAAAAGAAATGTCACTGATAATGTTGCATCCTTTAAGGCTGAACCATTGATTTAATTCTTTGAGTAGTTTGGGATTGCATTGATTCACTCAAATTCTTATTACCCTCGAGGTAACGGACTAGAAGAGTCCTCTAACAAGAGCCTTATAAAGATCATCAAAAGATTGTTAGAGGATAATAAGAAAGCATGGGATTCAAAGATTAAGTTTTCTCTGTGGGTTAACAGAGTGACAACAAAAAAATCTCTTGGTGTCTCTCCTTTTCATCTTGTACATGGAATTGAGGCCATATTTCCTTCTTAGATAGCCTTACCCATGGAAAAATTCTTCCAAGACTGCCAAGGACATCCTGATGATATGATCAGAAGGATACAACAGCTAGTGGAAGTGCAGCTATTATGAGTGGGAAATCCCCCTACAGACTAGCACTTAGGGTTTTATCATGCATGCAGAAAAGACCTAAAGATTCCTACTTTTTACCATCATCCCAAACCTAATACCCATTATTCTTAAGCAAATACACAGTTAAGAAGATCAAGTGAACATACCTTATTTCTAGTGTTTGGTATCGATCCCTCTTCATGCTTGGTCGCTCTTTGACTACAACTCTCCTCCCAAGGTTAACCTAGATTCACAAAAGACAAACAAAGAACTCCACATGCATTTGATCTACGGATTAATGCGTTAGATATTTAATCAACATGTACGCAATAAACAATGAAAACCTCATATGGTGGGATGGGAAAAGTACTTCTTTATTATTAACTTCACTNGTGGAATACGAATTTGGGTAGAGTTTCTTTACTATGATTTTCCTCCTTTCAAATGGGACCCCTACCCCTTCTTTTATAGGCTAGAAGGAGATAGGTATTTAGTCGAATGACTAGCCATGCATGGTTGAAAGGCTGTAGTGGGTCAGCTAGAGTGTACACGCGGGCTATAGTGGAGCAGGACGCGTGGGCCTTTAAAAAGGGTGTTTTTAAGAAGAGTTGTTCAGTACTGGCTCGTCAAAGAAGGCATATGAGATGGCATGATGTCAGGTAAGTATGTTTGGTGAAAATTAGGGTTATAACAGATGCCCCCTAATGTGTGAGGTCAAAAGATCATCTGATGGCCGAAATACATTATCAATCTTTATCAACGTACCAAACCGGTGATCCCAGGGACCAGAATTCGGGAGGTGCCATCTACAAAATAAACATTGTCTCACCGAGGTGGGCATACCAATGCTCAGAATGAAATAAAATCATGGCTACCAATCAAATACACTATATATCCATGTCATATAACTATATAAAGTGTAGTCGTGAGCAATACAAAGCAGATCTACATCTCAAAATCAAAAAGATATACATGTATAGTATCTATCTTCTAGAAGTTGATAAGGCCTGATGGCTGGAGATGATGTCTTCGGAGCTCGAGCATCAACTTCAAAACCTTCAACACTCGGGTAGGAGTTTAATATGAGTGTACGACTTCACTACCCAGAGGTCTTCGACGGCTTGTCGGTCATGGACTAGAGGATCTTGATTATCAGACTAGAGGCTTCATTGATTTCGAACAAAGACTTGATTGGACTTTTGGGATAGCCGATCATGAGGGCAAGAGACGAACTACAGATGGGTCGACTCAGGCTTGGTAAAAACTTCCCTTGGACAATAGCACGATAAATGATGAGACTCAGGCAGCATGGCATTGACATAAGTTCATGATGCAGGAGGCAACGCAAACTCTCCCTATGTTTGGAAGAATAACCAAACGGAGGAGGACACAGCTCTATGTAGTGAGAAAAGATTCCTAAGGTCATATTAAATCCCAAAGCTTGAAGAACAAATGGAAGGATGTGCTTTGTCTAAGGGAAACTCATTGTGCTGCCAATAAAAATAAAATACTTTTCCCTTCCTCTTTTTGGGGTATATTTGATTTTTTTTGTCTTTTTCAATAATTTTGGAAAAAGAATAAAAGAATGCTACATTACAAAGGAGGATCAATTGTCGCAAACATACTAGTTCCATGCGTATGGAACATAGGGATGCTCAGGGAAAAGGGACATATGCAAGAAAAGGACACTCGGGAAAAATCCTCTAGGGGCCAAAGGTTTCAAGACGTAGAGGCAAAGTGCTACAGAGCTTGAGTATAAGGCATGCTTCAGATGCTTCATTTGAGAGCAACATGGAGCTGACATTAGGCCAAAGACATAGGCATGCAAATGCGGTTAACAAAACACACAATGGTAACTTCCTTCGATGTAATTTTAACAAGCTCAGAGAAGGTAAGCTCGGCAGTTTTTCATATTTAGAGAGCCTGAAAAAACGTAAAAGGAGACTCCAGTGGGGTACCTTTTTCAGAGATAGTCTAGTTGGCTTGAAAAAGGGGTAAACTAGCACCAACCAGACGCCTATTCAAAACCATTTTAACAAGTGTGATAAAGACAAGGTCACTCGGCAATTTTTTCATTTTTAAGGAGTCTGAAAAAGCTTAACTATGGACTCCGTCAGGAATGTTCTTCTGGACCATTTTAACGAGTGTGAAAGAATAAGGTCACTCAATGATCTTTTCAATTTTAGGGAGTCTGAAAAGAGCTTAATTATGGCTCCGTGGGGGTTCTTTTTTTGTAAATTTAGTCCCTCAGGCCCGAAAAAGGGTTAAAATTATACTTGAGAGTACTCTTCTAGGGAACCGAGGCTCCTAGAGTATACCTTTTTCATACAGTTGACCATTCAGACTGAAAAAGGGGTAAACTACCAATGGATAGACGTGCCTTCAAATTTCAGTTTAACGAATGTGAAAGACAACAAGATTGCTTGGCAATCCTTTGATGTTTTAAAGGGTCTGAAAAGGGATTAAAAGAAGACCCTTTGGGGGCTACAACTCATGTATGAAATTGGTTTAGGTAGAGCCCGCTGCTAGGCTCATACCAAGAGTCTCTCCGATAGTCAACTTGGAAAGTATCCCAAAAGGGAAGAAAACACAAACCACAGTGTAAGTCCTCCTGCGGTATAGAAACCATAGTCATGGCTTCAAGGATAGCCTCATCTGAAAGCAATTCAAAATTTGAGAAATCATGTAAACGAGGATCAATAGTCCCAAAAGGTGAATTAAACTGACCATACTCCATATGACGATGGAGGTTCTGGCCAGGACTGACAGAGTCTATTAGCGAAGCACAAGGGCTTGAGGATCTACAAATAGAGAGATCAGACTCAGAATGATGCTCAAGCCCACTTGGACCAAGAAGGGGAAGCAAGGGCTCCCATGCCCCCATTGGATAAACCAATCGATCAATTGTTGAGACTTAGTTTCAAGAGGGAAAACATGACTGCACAGGTTCTTGCTTAGAAGAAATTGAACACCGAGGATAAGATGCCACATAATTAACCCGTGGCAGGGTGGAGTCTACACGAACACTAGGAACATATAAAGGGGAATAATGAACTAACGTTGAATGAGGATGGTGATTATCATATGCCAACTGGTCAATAATGACAATGCTTCCATTGTGAGGGAAATGCATCACCCTAAAGAGTGTAGATACCATAGCGTTCATAGCATATACATAATCATTCCCAAGAATCATATTGAAATCTAATGGGCCTTGCACCACTATAACATCAACAAGGACAGTCTTCCCACCTAATGAGATAGGTAACTGAGGAACAACCCCCAAATATTCACTAGGACATCTGTCAAAAGCCAACAGTTCATGCGAAGAAGACAAAAGCTCGGGAGATCCCAAGACTTTCCAAACCAAGGAGGATAAAATACTTGCATGGGCTTCTTCATCCACAATACATCGATAAATGTTTGTTGAATTAACTTCAACCCTTATTTGAAAAGGTGCAGAGAATATGAGGCTCAACAAGATCATTCCAATCAAAGGAAACCATCTTAGGGCTTGGAGGGGGTGTACTCGGAACGAGCGGAATACCCCCTTTTTATGAAAGTACTGAATTGGAAATTCTAAAAAAATAGTGGGTAGACACTTCACTCCCCAAGAGAGGATTGGGATCAGCCGAAGACTGTGTTGGCGTGACTACTTTCTCAACTAATGGTTGCATAGGCTGAGAGACTACATTGTTTAAAGGCACCTCACCCCTCAAAAGAGGAGTGGGATCAGTCGATGACTGCATCGATGTGACCACATTCTCAACCAATAGCTGCATAGGCTGAGAGACTACATGGTCTAAAGGCACCTCACTCCTCAAAAGAGGAGTGGGATCAGCCAATGACTACATCGACGTGAACACTTTCTTAACTAATGGTTGAATAGGCTGAGAGACTACAAGGTTTAAAGGAACCTCACCCCTCAAAAGAGGAGTAGGATCATCCGATGACTGCATCAGCATGACCACTTTCACAACCAAAGGCTGAAAAGACTGTGAGGAAACCTCAAAAGACTCAGAATTAGAAGAGATTACAGACAGGGACCACAATCTTTGTACCTCTAGAATTCCAAGGCACAAATGAGTAAGGTGATATCCCTTGTAAAGATTACAAGGGAACTTAGGATTATGTCCTATCTGTATAGGCTTCTCAACAGAATCAATGCCCCTAGCATGACTAGTAGTGGTTGTTTGCACATCTCCAACATGACTTGCAGAGGTTGGTGATGGGTCAATAACTTGACTTGCAGAGGCTACAAACCTATTACCAGTATGACTAGCAGTGACTGGACTCTTTCCCCCGGCATGACTTGCAGAGGGTGGGTGATTCCCCCAGCATGACTTGCAGAGGGTGGGTGATTCCCCCAGCATAACTTGCAGAGGTCAGGTGTTGGTCTTCAACGTGACTTACAGAGGTTGTCGACCTCTCTCCAACATGACTCGCAGAGGTTGGTGATTTCTTCTTCCTATTCTTCTTCTTTCTATTTCGTTTAGACTTCCAGTTACTAGTAATTGTACTTTCACCAGAGGCGGGAGAAGGAGGAGGAGAAGACTTTGTTGATGAAGAAACATCAACAAGGTGCCCGTCACTTAAGGTTCTTAACTGATAAGCATCAAGAGCATTCGGGACATTTGGAATGGTACCCAACCAAACTGGTTGTCCCACATTCAACCCAGGAATGTACAAAGTGGCCATCAAAGGGACACCAATGTTTCCGAAGAAAGGAAAAGAACAAGAATCCCCTTGCGAAGGGGTTCCTTGGTTGGTATCGTTAGGAAATTTAGCCATAAAGATCTTATGTATATGTTCTCCCCTTGCGGGATCGTTCAAATCCATAAAATTCTCACACAGTGACTCTGAAGAATCAGTGTTATCAAAACAATACCTATAAAGAGGCAGCTCCATGTTTCTAAGCGAAAGACTGAAAAGTCCTCTAAACCGGCAGAGTGGGTGGTCTACCACCCTAGGTAAGAGACCCAAATCCACGACTGAATAACTCACTATGGAAAACTATGGAGCACAGAGCACACACTAAAAGTTCCTAAAGGCAAATCAAGCAAACGACTAACTAGTTGGAAGAACAATTACACCAACCAACACTAGAGCAACTTACCGGTGCAAGTGAAACTTGAATACGGAAGCACCCTCCTGGTATAATCTACAAATCATGGCCCGATGTTTGCCCTAGCTACTTCAGTATACCCCCGCAGTCACCTGTGTAAGTCCCTAAAATAAAGACAACTAGGTTACCATCTCTTGAACAATCACCAGGCGGGTACAGTCGACAATCGGGTGGACCGCAATGAGCAGGGTATCAAGCCCGAAAGCTATCAAGGGTATCAAAATAAAGTGTTCTGGAAGACGAATGAGGACCTCGAATGAATTTGAGACCCACAAAGCTCCGTGGCAAATGCGATCAACGGAATCCCAAGACAAGTCCTCTAAATGTGTTCCCCACTATGCTTGGTCCAGCATGCGACCTCATTTTTAGCCCCTGTGTTAGAGGAGGGTCCTAGATAATTTCCACGTTACTGGACTTCTACACTCCTTATCATAGACTCGTATGTTTGTTTTCTAGCCTTGAAGAGTTTCCTCTCCAACCTAAATCAAGGCTCTAGCCTAATCTAGTTGATGGACCCTACAAACATAAAGTCTAGTAAATTTTAATTACCATTCTTTTTACTGGCTTGATTTACTCAAAAGGGTATGGTAGTGCAACTGATGTTGTTAAGACTCTTGCAGAAAAAAAAAATGATAAGAACACTAGCAAAGAAGGATTATATTTCTTATTTTTCTTTTGAAATGCTTTTAAGATGAGAAGAAAACACAACACTATGCTAATTTCTTTTTCTTTTTCAAATAACAATGCAAGGCAAATGCCAAGAAAGAAAGAGAACTAACAAGCTATTTTTTTTTTTATATATATTTTCTTCCAATCAAAGCAGAAGTAACAAAATATTCTAAAAGAAACTTATGAATGCAACTCGTTTTTCTCAAAATTTCAAGCTAAAAATAAGTTAAAAAAACTAAGAAATAGAAGAAATCTTTTAATGAAAAAGCAAGCTATGATGGAGTCCAAACTAGGCTTAAATTGTCGACTGCTATGACAGAGACCAAGAACCCTGAGAGGTATAACTCTTGACAAGGAAAAGGATGATTGCCTCGCCTTAAACAAAAATTTTCTCAACAGGCACGCTGCTGACAGTTCAACAGCCAGCGTGCGCACGCGAGCTGTGTAAGGTCAAAGCGTGTGTGCACGCATGCAGACCTTATGCAGGACGCATGTACCTATGCAACTCTTCAAAAATGAAAAGACAAGCAATCAAGCACTGGCAGAGACTACTGGTATTGAGAACCAAAATCTCTTAAAGACTCATAAACTTACTTTGTTAGAAAAGAAAAATAGTTCAAGGAAAATTTCATAGAACAAAACCAATCTGAGGTGGTACCTAAGCTACAAACTGCAAAAACAGAGACCAAAATGAGTTTCACAAAACCCCTGAGAAGGATCACTTCTGACAGGGAAGAGGATGATTGCCTCTTTAATAAAAAAATTATGAACTTAGCCACGCTATTGTCACTTCATCATCTAGCGTGTCCACGTGGGCTGTGTGAAGGTTGGGCGCATGTACATGCATGAAAACCTTATACAAGCTATGTGTACCTCTATGACTTCTCAAAAAGAAAATGCAGCCAAGCAAAGAAAGTAGGGAATACTGGTATGGAAGACCAGAATCCCTACTAGCTCAGACTCTTGCAGAAACTCATAAAAAAGGTGATGAAACCAATTTAAAAATACCAAAAAGTATCCCCAGAAAACCCGAGAGATACCTAGTATGGTCTCCAATTCTGTTGTGAGTGGGAAATCCCCCTACGGACTAGCATTTAGGGTTTTATCATGCATGCTAAAAAGACCTAAACATTCCTACTTTTTACCATCATCCCAGACCTAATCCCCATTATTCTTAAGCACATACACAATTAAGAAGATCAATTGAACATACCTTATTTCTATCGTTTGGTATCGATCCCTCTTCACGCTTGGTCGCCCTTTGACTGCAACTCTCCTCCCAAGGTTGACATGCATTCACAAAAGACAAACAAATAAATCCACATGCATTTGATCTACGGATTAATGGGTTAGATATTTAATCAACATGTATGCAATAAACAATGAAAACCTCATATGGTGGGATGGGAAAAGTACTTCTTTATTATTAACTTCACTAAAGCAACTTACAATGATGAAGACGACCACTACTCCATGAATCTGGTCCTGGGATCCTCTTTTACTGTGCACCGACTGCTAACACACTTGCTTCTCTTCTTCGTTGAAATCACAAAATGGTTGCAGAATCTTGGGCAAAGGGGAGTACGAATTCGGGTAGAGTTTCTTTACTATGATTTTCCTCCTTTCAAATGTGACCCCTACCCCTTCCTTTATAGGCTAGAAGGAGCTAGGTATTTAGTCAAATGACTGGCCATGCATGGTCAAAAGGCTTAGTTAACTTACCCAAAACTGTGTGTTCCGTCAACAACTTTCCATTTTTTGTGCTTTTGTAGGTATACGCGGGTTGTAGTGGGTCAGCTAGAGTGTACACGCGGGTTGTAGTGGAGCAGGGCGCATGGCCCTTTAAAAAGGGTGTTTTAAAGAAGAGTTGTCCAGTACTAGCTTGGCAAAGAAGGCATATGATATGGCGTGATTTCAGGTAAGTATGTCTAGTGAAAATTATGGTTCTAACAACAACAGGCTAGAGAGAAGTTACTAGATAAAGCACATCAACATCAACAAAAGATCAAGCAGGCTTTTGACAGAAAAGTAAGAAAGGAGGATTTCTAGCTGGGAGATTTAGAACTAAAATGGGATTCTCCCAAGAAGGAGAAAGGAAAGCATGGTAAATTTGAGGCCTTATGGATCGACCCCTTCAAAATTTCTGAAGTTTTTTCAAACAACACTTAGAAGTTGCAAAATTTGGAGGATGCGGAATTTTTTGGTAGCCCTGTAAATGGGCATTTTCTGTAAAAGTTTGTTACTTAAATCCATGAGAGGTTTCCCATGTCATTGTAAATATCATTTTTTGTTTTTTGTTTTTGTTTTTATAAATACTTTATAGCCCAATAGATAAGGCATTGGAACTGTGTGTTCTTGGCAGCTCACATGGAGCATGTCATCCCCTGTGGAACCAATGTTATTGCATGAACTTGTCAGGGTCCTGTGAGTTGGTGGTTTATACCCGAGTCTATGCCCATGCTATGTTTTTCTCTCTTTTGCAGGACATGTCTTTAAATTTTCCCCTTCGACCGACAAATTCATTTTGTTTGCCCCTTTTTTTATAAGCACTCATCTTCATTACCTCTGTAAATGATCTTTCCGTTTTCTCGAACACTTAGCCAGTCATCCGAGTTTTTATTTTACGCAGGCCGCAACCATGAGCACAAAACGCAACAGTTAGACTGGTTTGATATGGACTCAAATCAAGCGAGTGAGCAAGTTCAGTTTTCAACAGAGGAGATTCCATTCGAAGTTCATATTTGTGGTCCTCAAGCGATCAGGATCATAAAGTTGCACGAAGTTTAACATCAGAGAAAGGTATGAAGTCGCGAGGTCAATCCTAGCCATTGGCGCTGGGAAAGGCATGTGGCGAAAGATCAACATTTCGTAGTTTCGGAACTATGGAAGTGAAGAGGCAAATTTGTTAGAACTCACGAAGTCCAAAATCGCGAAATGATTTGGGTCGTTGGATCGAGGAATGTCATGGACCGTCGATCTGAGGCAAGTGCGAAATAAGAAATCGAGAGAAGGGAGGTGAGTAGCCTTTCAACTTCCCGAGATGCAAAATCCCGATACACACCTTTTGGATAAGCGCTTTTTCATAGCTGGGGTCACATTATTGAAGGTTAAGGAGAGGAGCTGGCACTCGCTAGGCTCTAATTCACGATTTTGAAAATTAGAAGAAGGGAGGTGAGTGGCCTTTCAACTTCCCGAGACACGAAATCCCGATATGATCTGGACCATGGATCTTATAGGGACAGGTGGAAACTGATCTGATGGTTCATGGAAGTGAATTTCAGGAGTTTTGGGAGAAATCGTGGTCGTCGGATGCATAGAAGATCCAATCGTTGATCTGAAGAAGGGCAATTTTGCAATATCGGGTATCAGGAGTTTGTAGGCAAGTGATGTAAAGGCCCCCAAAATTTGAAATCGCGATGCGCCTAGGAGTTGGGCCCATGGTCATAGCCCGAGGTCATATGGAGTAAAAATGTGGTGAAGGAGGAGCTGGCACCAGGAGCTTTGGAAGTGCGAAGGAAAGAGTATGAATTTCATGAGACCTGCAACAAAATTCGAAGATGCCCATGTAAGTTAAAAGCTAAGACCATCATGGTTTCAAGGTGTCGAGTTGAATTGAAGGGCCACTAGCAGCGCATGGTATATCCCTAAACGTTAAGTCATGTCCTGATCCTGATGAAGGAAGTTAATGAAAAAAGGAGTGGTGGTTGAAACCTCAACTCACTTCCATAAATGGAAGGTATGGAAGGTTCGGCCATGGGAACTGAGCTGTCAGCCCGTGGTACTCCTACAAGCATATTTTCTTGCAACACCCATGCTGATCTGAGCTCATATCTGACAGAAGAATGCCCGCACATTCTGATAGGGTGGGCATCGAATGGAAGATTTGAATGCAGGGGTTTGATCACGCTCTTGGTAGTTGCAGTAGTTTTGATTATATATACTCATTTTTTATATTTTGTTAGGGTTGATGGTTGAGCTAAGCTCCCGTATTGTAATGTTTTAATGAAGCTCTAGTTCTTTGGTTATGTAACTTGATACAAGATTTATTGTTTAATGAAAGCCCACTTCTATTTCCATCTTATCTGTGTTTGATAATGAATGTTCATGATCGAAGGATTCACATGAATTGTGGTGATTGTTTTGTAATGAATGTTTGATTGCGATGAAGTTATAGCATTTTCAGTTTCCTAAAACTTTGAATTCAAGAGGATCTTGTTTTCAGAGTTTTTCCTCCTTAGGCTGTTGGAAGACTTAAAGTCTAGATCAGACCTTTACATCTTCTCCTCAACTTCTTTCTCCTACTCACCTTTACTACAAATTACTGGCTAAAGTTGATCAAGACCTCATTTTCTTGTGCATACTGCCCCAGTTTTTTGAGTTAAAATGACATTCTCTTGAGTCTACCCCATTTGACCTCTTTAAATCCATTAACCGTGACATATAAACTGATGAGTATTGGTCTTACCTCTGCAGCAATCCATAGGTGACTTATGGTGCTAACACTTAGGATAAAATAATTACCCATACTTTATAGTTTAGGGAATATTAATATAATATTCATTTTTTTCTTAAGCTCCCTAGCATAGCTCCTTATCCTTAAATTTTATCCCCCTTTCCATAAATAGTAGAGTTTAGTCCCCCATACTCTTTATCGTGGTCGGTCTACATGTAATGATGTATAATATTAATGATATGAGTATTTACATATACAAAAATAGCCCCCCTGGCCTTTAGCATCTACGATCTCTAGCCTAATCATCACATAAGCCTTTTGTCTTATAAGAAACTGGCTCACCAACCTACAAAACAACATATACACAAAGGATCTCTGGCCTCAAAATCGCACGCACTTAAGTTTGTTGCACGCGGTATCCTGGAATGTTCACACTTCATCATTTTAGTGTGCAGTACATTTGTGCACTATACCATAGAAGGTGCATGAAAAATGATATAAAACATCTCACCGACTTAAGTACATTTGCATTTGCGATTTGGGGTTCAGCCTAGGGGTATTACATATTCTTTGTTGCATCATCTCCTCTCTTGGCTCCACCTCGAGTAACTATGTTGATATTCTTGCCATCCTCCTCTCTATTTTCTACAACAATCCATTATACATTCTCATTATTCTAGCTTCTCTTGTCTTGCATCTTTACCAAAAGTGTCAGACAATCTTTTGTCTCATGGTATGTTGCACGACAATACATAGATGTCACAGGTGAATGTGGAGAATCTCTTCCATAGTGTCTAGGTTTCTGGTAGTTGTTACAAACTACAGGTCCTCTACCTCCTCCAAAGGCTCTTCCTCCACTACCTCATCCTCTGAAGCCTCCTTTGTTTCCTTGATTATCTACACGCGGTGTATTATACTGAGATTCTTGATTGTACTGTGGTTGAACATTATTGTACGGTGGTGGAATTTCACATTGTTGCATGTTTTTATACTGTGGTGGTGCTCCAAACTATTGCGAGCTATTATGTTGTGGTTGTTCTTGAAACTGTTGCGTGGGATTATAATGTGGCTACTACGCATTAGTATATTATGGTTGGTGCACAGGTTGTGTTGTCATTAACTCATCTTGCACCCTGTATGCATTTGATGTCCTCTCCTTCAATATCTCCAATGTTCTACAATCCTTGTCTTTGTGTCCAACTGACTTGCAAAAATTACAAAATGTACTCTTTGGTACTGTCTGATACTTCTGCATCATGGGACAATGATAGGGATCGTGCCCATGTGTTTTGCATATCTCACACCATGGTCCTATTGAAAATAAATGATTTGGAATACCTACTCCTATATATTGCACAAATAACGGACACCCATTCTTATGATGACCTTATGTCTTGCATAGTGTACACCAGACATCTTCTATTTTCTCCTTACCTTTATTCTAATTCAACTAAAATGTTAAGTTCTTCAAATCTTGTCTCAACTCTTCCACAGTTGGATCTGTCTTCTTATATTGATTTTCCTCTAACTGTAAGGATGCTTCTAGGGCCTCAGCCTGACTTTGGAATTTTTTTTACCTTAAAGGATACTTCAGATGTGGCCATAAAGATTTAAAAAACAAATGTCTATGTTGCATATCAGTAACAGGGAATTTAAGGTTACTTT
>JASDQU010031544.1:999-12273 GCA_032191745.1 Picea mariana | reverse complement strand
ATAACACTCACTTGTGCTTTTCCATCGCATTTCCTCACTAAGAATAACAACAACAACATCATCAAATTTTAAAGTGTTTGAACCAGAGACATAGTCACTTACAACCATGACCAAGTCGTTCCAACTTTCTAGCAATGAGCACAAGATTAGAAGATCCCTAACTTCATCATCAAAGTCCACTTTTACATAACTTAGTTGATTAGTAACCGTATTAAATTCATTTAAATGATCTGCAACAGATCCACCTTTTGACCTCTTCATATTAAATAATCTCTTCATTATAAATACCTTATTGGACGTCGAGGGTTTTTCGTACAGTTTAGACAATGCATCCATCAACTCCTTCATTGTCTTTTCTTTCGAAATATTGAAAGCCATCGATGTTGTCAGGCTCAACCATATCGTTCCTAGTGCCTTTCTGTCAAGAACCTCCCATTCCTCATCCTTCATGGTCATTGACTTCATTGATATTCCACCCAATGGTAGGAATAGATCCTTTTGACATAAATAATATTCCCTTTGCATCTTCCATAACTGGTAGTTTTTGTCATTAAATTTCTCGACCCTAAACTTTCCATCTTCCGCCATTGCTCCCACTCGAACCAGGAACCCTCTTTTCCTGTGAGTTACCTTTTGCTCTGATACCAGTTTTTAGAAAAATAGGATCGCAGGGTAATAAAACAAAACAAATGTGGAAATAAAACACAGAAGATACACAATAAAATAGAGACATAGATATATGTGGTTCACCCATTTTGGACTATGTCCACCAAAGAAATTTCTAGGTCCTTCCTTTATTATTATCCAGCAAATGAAGGGATACAACCTAAAACACACCCGATGTAACTTCCTCTTTTTTCTCTCACACTCTCCTCACTCAGAATACAATATTAGCAATGATACATAGCCACAATACATTTCCCTCATAAAAGAGGGTTGCCTTCTCGGGCAAAAAACCCTAACATAACTTCTACCATTAGATCTATGACCTTATAATGAACGGTCCAGATTTACTATGAAATTACAATATACATTTACAAGACAAGTTTTCCTTTGGGGGCCCTCTTGCCCCCAAACCCCCCAACCCGGGGGATGCCCCCCCCGGACCCCGCAGGAGGGACAAGCTCTCCCTACACTCCCCTGTGTGGAGGAGTGTACATTCTTCCAAGGTCTAAAGTCTTCATGGGGTATAAACACAACTGAAAACAAAGGTCTTTGAATCAATAAGATAATCAGGTTCCACAACCAACAATATTGAAATGCTTACTTTATGATCCACTATCATGTGTCGTTAAAGAAGATGATAACTCATCCTTCAACATGCATGCCCCTTCTTTTTAAGGTTCCTTATCTTCTCCAAATAAGAACCAATATCTAGGAAGGAAGGCCCCTTCTTTGAATCTGAGCGGGTAATTCAATAAAATGAGAAAAATGTTGTCATGGTGGAGTCCTCAAATGACCATATATTATGGTCATAGAAATTCTTATCTATGGTAGTTGGACCAATGTTCTTGGTTCTCACCGGTTTAATTTAGGTAGAAGAAATGTGTTATTTATAATATATTTTTTAGAAGATTCATTTTACATAAAACAAACGATAACAAAGAATCAAACATATTTTTCTTCCGTTTAAATCTATACATATAGTTATGTACCATAATATGTTATTTTAAAGTTAGTTACATATGATTCATTTTCATATATAACACACAAATAATAACAAAACATCAAACATAGAAATTCATAAAAAATATCACCAGATCTTCATTGAATTAACCAACGCCAACATACAATAAATCTGTCAATACAGTTAGAGTTCCAAGGTACTTTTCCCAAAATTTGATGTTGCATTACAATTTTCGTTCATCACTGTGGAGGATAGAAACACTTATATAATGAAAGGGAATACATGCAACAATTGTTTACAACGTATGTTAGTTGTGTAGTAGGTAAATATGCCACTAGTGATCGACTGGTTGGAGTAATCATATGAAGTTGAAAACAGAGCATAAAGAAACCTCCAATCCACACATATTTCTTTTTATCACAGTAAAATGAAGGGGTTGGTCGATCATTGGAATTTTAGGCACAAAAAAACTGGATTGGAAGTAGTTCCCCACAAAGTTCTGAATTTTTATCACATTGAAATATTTATTGCACTTGCTCCAGTGAGAAGGTTCTAGGTGGCACCTCCTACAAGTGTTTCTATAGTTTTTTTTATCTTGTCTTCACTCTTAATCTATATTAGTCTTGAATTGTTTCAATATTCATATTTCAAACCACAAGCTCTGGTGCATTTTCGATTTTGTGAAGATTCGTTGATCTAAGAGGAATCTGAGTTGCACCCCCTTCAAGTAAGCTCCCCAGCTCCCGAAGTTCCTCAGTTCCATCATCTTTATTCATTTTCTTTTTACTAATTTTGATTTCCTTAAGAGGTATCACAATGTTTACATCCAATACATTTGAGAACAATTATTCCTCTATGACCATGGCAATTTTTCTTGTACAATTTGCTTCAACTGTGTCCATTAGCATGGAAGATGTTCAAAAACAAATAATGAAAACGTATATAATGATTATCTAAAAAAACTGAAGCATTGAAAATTCCAACAAGATGGAACTCATAAATCTGACAAAGACTTGTGCATATCGATTTTGAGAGAAAGGTTTCATTGTGGGGCCCAAGTCTTGACAACCATTAACATTGTTGTCCCTTACATTCCACTTGTGTGCCTTTCATTATAGAATATTGTTGAATATAACTAACTTCTTTCTTTAAAGGTTCGCCAATGGGTGATGGCATGTGTGATCGGCCTATTTGTGGGCCAATTTCTCTTTTTCCCCTCTTTATGTCACAAAAGTGGGATTCGGGGACATCCAGATAGACTTGTATTCTTATAAAGTTAGTTGAATGATCAATCTCAATATTTTTTTCTCTGTACTACTAATGAATTAGAAAGGAACATTATTAAAATAGTTGAATGATCAATGCCATGATTTTTTTTCTCTTTAATTCTAATGAATCAAGAAGGAACATTATATACAATAGTGATATAACCAAAAAACAACCTATAACATTATAGAAAGTGATGTTGTAATGATCCAATGATGGAGGTTGCATGGATTCAACGGGTGCAGGTAGGGTAGGAAGGTGAAGGTTACAAAGGATTATGGAAGGTATGGAGGAACTAGTGGATTATTCCTCTGACCCACATTAAATTTTAAGGGTATTCAGAACTACAGAGGAGGGTTTCTAAGATTCAGGCACTACAGCCTTGATAGAGACAGGCTCCACCTAGGGAAGGCTACCAATGAAAAGGAATTAGAAAAATGGTAGTGACCCTCTACTAGCTATAGATGTAGAATTCCATGGGCCACTGCCAAATACCTCGGTGGTACAGAGCCTAGGGCTCGCTAAGATTCCAGAAATGTTACACATTATTTTGGTCACCCTGGTGATGTTCTACAAGAATGTGTTCAAGCTCTCGAAAGGATCTTTTGCATGAGAAAAGTAACTGGTTTATCACTCTACAAAACTTGTTTTTAGAAGGACGTCGGAGGCTAAGAGTAATAAACAGTGCAAAAATGCCTGATTTCTGTAGGTTGTCTTTAACCTGGCTTACGGGATTTCCATAGGTTGCTTTATAGACAGGGTGTGGCGATGTTTTAAGACTAAGAAAACGGATGAAGTTCACAAAGGTTATAGAAGGGAATATTCTAGAATATGAGGTGGCATCCATATGGTTGGGATCCTACTGGCTTCTCTGAT
Organism: Picea mariana; assembly: GCA_032191745.1. Lineage (NCBI taxonomy): Eukaryota > Viridiplantae > Streptophyta > Pinopsida > Pinales > Pinaceae > Picea > Picea mariana. Next base: position 8,504 of record JASDQU010031544.1, on the reverse strand, counting down.
TTGGTGGTATCATCCTAATCTCATTAACCATCTCTCCTTCTCCTATATAATGATGGATTTCTCATGGAAAAGGTTAAGAAAAAAACAAGCAAGATAAAGTAAGGAATTTATGAAGGAATAAGCTGAATATTGTGTGAGGAACTCTATTTCAATTGATGCTTGAGATCTCCATTGTTTCATCAAGATATTATGGGTCGTCTTCATGCAAGTTTGAAACAAGTGTGTGTGTTGGAGCAAAGGGCCACTGAAAGGGAACCTTGCAACATCAAGGTGGCTCAGTTGTATCTTCCACTTTTACTTAATATAATACTGTGGCGTGTTTCTTTCCAATAAAATCATTCTCATTTTATTACATGACTCCTTGATCACATGTATAGGTTTTCATTGAACATACTATCGTTTTTTTCACTTTGGTTGGTTTGTGTTCCATTGTAGGATCAATAACAAAAGAGCACCGGAGTGAAGAAGGGACAACAAAGACATAAGGAAGCGATATTCAAAGGTATGCCACTCATATCTTATTTGATAGTAAATTCAATTATTAAACTTAGGAAAAGCACCATGTCCTGTCTTGTTTTGTTCTAGATCTAGCTGGATCTAGGGAGATCAGTTTATGTCTGCATTCACTGATTTATCCTATAACAAAATTGGTGAATCCGATATGGATGGACGACCTGTTTGTGGCTTTTTTCTGTCCATTTGCCTTTAGCCTACCTCTTTTCATTGTAATCCAATCTCTAAGTCTGTGGGGGATCCATCCAAACTCTATGGATCTGAAATTTCTCTTAGACTCTTTACCCTCTGTCCAATTTTTCTTTGTTTACATGCATTTTTGCACTATATCTCATATATATAGCCTGCAGAAACCTTAGATACTCACACCCTAAATACTTATACCAGTTTGAACTTCCCGTGACCTACCCCATAGCTAGCCTGCATAAACCTTTAATTCCCGCACTGTACCCCACTGCTGGGCTGCGCCATTGCCTGTAAAATTTGTTGGATTAGGTCTTTTTGTCTTTTGCTACCCAGTTTTTCTTTGATCATCTGGGAGGAAATTTTGGAGCCTATATTTGACTGGTTTGTGAGTTTAAAGACTTGTTTCCGATTGGTTTTTAGGGATTGAAAACCCTTCTTTGTCATTTTATAAATTTTTGCTTCTTGATTTTTATCAACAAGGATATAATCTCCGATTTTGAGATCTGAGTGATTGATTGATGAAAGCCTTTCATTTGATTTAAGGTTTTGGATTTTTTACATTTTCTGGATTGCTTTTTTATTGGAAAGTCATTTTCATTTAGTGAAACATTTTTTTGTCATCCTTATTTATATCTTCATTGAAAGTTTGATTTGGGTATTCGTTGAGTGTATCGATTTTCTTTGGTTACTTTTCCTTTCTTCATTATATCCCTGACTTGGTTTTGGAAAGGAAGAATTAAAGTCATCTATTCTTTGTAGTAATCATTCAGAAGAAAAAATTGTGCATTCAAATTGTTTTTACAAGAGAACATATTGGAAAATTTCATTGCTTATGATTGTTTGAAATTGTCTTCATTCAAGAAAAATAATTATATTTCGTAGCTTTCATGTTTTCTGAAGAAATATTTTCTCCCTTTTGTTATTAGAGTTCATCGAACTGAAACATTTTATTAGTGAGGATTAGGTGTTGATATACCTATTGTCTCCCAACTGCCTGAAACGTTTGTTACCTACATGATACTCTTAGACCATTTTTTTGGTACAACTAGCAACATCACCATAATTCCAGACACACAGTGAGTTGGTCCTAGCTCAACTTTATCTCTCCATATGGCCAATGCTACTATGGTCCTACACTCTATGACTATTCCCACTGGAAATGCGGTGGTTAACCAAGCTCCCATTAGTACACCACTTTCGTCTAGACCTACCCTGTCACGTCCTCCTGGGTACCAATATTTGAATCCTTCCACTGTCATCCCTACCCAGGTTCCATCCAAAGTTTCTAGACTTTTTGTTCCACCTAGGTACAGTGTTGCTATTGGTTTTGTTCCTAGACCTTCCCAGGTCCTCTCCAGAGGGTCTTATCCACCTTTTCCTAGGGGATCTGGCCCTAGTGGCTCCAATCCAATTGGGAGCACCCATCACCCATTCACTTTTGGTTACCAGATTCCTGTTGGAGGGAAATATCATGTTGGGGGATATCCTCCACTTGGAGGACAACCTTAGGTTGGAATCTAGAACCCACTGTATGGACATAACACATCTCGATCACTAGCCCACCTTTGGAACCTCCTTTCCCAAGGAAATCCATAATCATCTGAGGGGAAACAACCTCAAATCAACCCTTTTGTTCCCCCTCACTCGGGCCAGCCATATCCGAGTTATTTGAATCCCACTTGAGGTCCACACGTTCACTCTAGTGTCCCTTTTCAAGGGAAAATTTCCAATCAACCCAACCCCATGGGCTACATGCCTCCACATCCACGTCTGAATCTGTTAGAAACTTTGACTTACATGCAAATTGCTTACGGTCCTACTGGTATACCGACGAGACTTCCTCCCTAAAGTCACCAGTACCCTCAAGTGAATCGACAGTTTCCCTTTTTATCCACTTTGGATTTACCTGACTTGTCTAGAATCTTGAATGATCCTATCTTACATCCCCTCCATTGGCCCGTTATACCAACCAAGCTACTGTCCGACATTCCCAAATTTGACGGTAAACCGGGAGAAGACCCAAACAACCATGTTATGAATTTTCACCTTTGGTGCTCATCCAACTCTTTGATATACGACTCCATCTGGTTACGACTCTTCCAACGAACTCTCATGAGTTCGGCCGCAAAGTGGTACATAGAATTACCGTGAGGCTTATTTAACGACTTCAACACCCTCGCCATGGATTTTCTCACACATTACCAATTGTCCATCCACTATGAGACAGGAACCAATATTTTGAGTTCCTTTAAACAATATTCGGCCACTCATATTTCTGATCACATCCATGAGTGGAGACGGAGATGACGTTTGATCAAAATCGACCTTCCTGATCAATTATTGGCTGAATGGTTCACCAAATCATTCGTCATTAAAATCTATCGTGATATTTCCATGGGTGTAGTTGTCACTGAAGAGTAGGCGATTAGTCGTTCTCAATACCTAGATCTTGTTTGTTCGCAAATGGGCACTCTTTACGACTTACTCTATGATGCTTCTCGCCCATCTACCACTGCTACCACAACAACCCCATCATTTTCTCACATTTTTGATGGTGTGATTGCCACTTTCCACGCTGATGCTAAATCCATGTCAGCCACTCACACCAATCCCAAATCCCTTGCTTCTAATTTTCAAAGTGCTTTGACTCCTACTCTTTCCACTGACAAAAATTCTAAGGTTAACTCTGTTCAATCCACCCTTATCAAAAAAATAAATCTAAAAAGGAAAGGGTAATAATAAGGAGGATAGAAATAATAATCCACAATCTGATAAACCTAAGACATATTATGTCGATGATAAGGATAAGCATAAACCTCGATATCCTTGCCTTATCTGTGGTGATGATCACTACACGAAAGATTTTCCAAGATGCGATGAGGTCACTAAGTTCCTTCAAGGGACCAAAAAGCCTCCCACACCTGTTGCTTTGTCACAAAATTTCCCTTCTCAACAACAGGCCCAATTGGTCATTCATGACCAACCCTCTCCTTCCACCACTTCATATGTCCTTATGTGTACTGGTAATTCTATCAAGAACGACGTTTCCATCACCACTTGAGCCAAAGATTATTCTCCTTCAAAGGAGAAAGTTGATGATTTACCACCTTCGTTGGTTCAACTACCTCCTTCAACTTCACCTCCCAACGGTCCTCTTCATATCGAATGACCGGGTCTCGATACAGTTCTCTGCCCTCCTCCAAAGGGCATTGTTTGGAAGTCTACCTTCAATCCTCATGCCTGTGCTGCTCAAAACTAAAACATTGTAGAAGATATTGCACAAGCACCCTCTGCGATGTCAACTCTCGAAGTCCTTCCAAGTTGTCTCACTCAATGGAAGGCACTATTAAAGGCCATCGGTGGAATTAATTCCACAGATAGGAATTTGATAATCTTTGAATTGGAAGATCACATCCCAAGGCTACCTCCTCAGTTAGCATTTCATATTCAAGTTTTTGTTGAGAACAAGAAAATTTGTAGAACCATTATTGACGAGGGAACCTTGACATGCATCATGTCTATTACTTGTTGGAAATCCATTGGATCTCCCCCCCTCACTGAATTAGACAATACACTTAAGGATTTCAATGGTTCTGGTTTTAAACCCTACGGTGTTCTTCCCTTGTTGTCTATTACGTTGAAAGGACAATCGTTCAATGTCGAGGTCGAGGTCTTTGATGCGCCTCTTGATTATAACCTCTTTCTTGGTCGTAGCTGGATTGATTCCATGTGTGCAGTTGTGTCCACACTTTTCCGTGTGTTACGTTTCCCATACCAAGGAAAAGTAGTTACTTTTTTTGGTCAGTTTGCATAGGTTTTGTCATTAATGTCAAACTTTTTGCTGAGAGTTCCTTCGGAATTCGGGAATTCAGAAATTGCAAGTTGAGAGATTCGGGAATTCAGAGATTACAAGTTGAGAGAATGGAGGCATGCTTCTCGATATAGAAAAATGCGAATTCACGATTCAATCCAGACCGTTGGATCATGGAGGGTCAAGGACCATCAATCCAAATATAATAATAAATTGGATATTGAGAAACAAAGAAAGGAGGAGCTCCAACCTTTGACATCGCGATACGGGAAATCGTGAAATGCAATGTCCTGAAAGGATGTGAGCCGTCGATCGGAGCGCAAAGTTTCGATGAGATCAGGACTGTCTAGTCACAAAATACCAAAAGGGACACATGTCACATGATCTATGGTTTCGAGATTTTTTGTTGGAGTTCATAAAGACCTGATGGCCAAATTACCAAAACCCCGATAGCCATCCATCTCGATGAATGATTAAGTCATGTCCGTTGGATTAATCATTGGAGGGGTAATATAAGAGTCATATATGATCGTTTATCTATCCCTAGGAAGTTAATGTGAACCATCCTATTTATATCCACTAGATCAATTGTGAAGCCGACAGATCATTTTGGGGATTGCGATTTGGAGTGTTGAAACACTGCATCACTGAAACGCCGAAATGCGAAATGCCGAAATGATGAAATGTAGAGTACACATGGAAAGAGGTCAACGTTTCATTGACTAGAAAGTTAAGAGAGGAGTGATTTATCTTCTGAAATCACAATAAGATGAGGACCATTGGATGCGAAGGACATGTGGCTAGCGATTATCATTTCACTGACTGATAGTCAAAGGAAGAAAATTCCCCAACCTTCTAACTCCCGAAGTGTGAAACGCGAAAACAAATTTTTGGTGTAGCCTATGGTTACCACTGGTGGTCGTATGAGAGGGAGGAGCTAGCACAAAGCTAAGCCCCATTTCGGGGATTGCAACATGAAGAGGTGAGATGTCTTCACCTCAGGATTACCGATATGTGAATCACGAAAGAGCCTTTTTGATTAAGCTCGTGGTCACAGCCAATGGGCATATGGTTTAGCAAAAATGTCTTGCCGAAGTGATTGAGGCTTGTTTCTGTTGAAAATTCAAAACTCAATGTATTCTCATTGAACGACATTGATTAAATGATGAAATAGATCGAACGATTGTTGTTCTTCTTGATGCCTTGACCAATAATAATTTTCATTAGGTAGTTGTTCAATTATTGTAACTAACTCTTCGAAACATGAGGATTCTAATGTACACTCTAATTGTAAAAGAAATTGTGTGAGAGATTGTGGGTGATGAGTGGGGAATAATGGTGGAGCCAAAGCTCTGGAACACTGAGAAGAAATGATGAAAACAAAGCAATGATTAAGAAGAGAATATATATGCGCAGATTGATAAATTTATGAGGTTTGGTCAAGGATGGATTCTGATATGAATATATAAACAGAGAGGACTTAAATGTCTAATATTTGAGAGAGAATATAAAGAGTTGGTTTGCAGGTTCTTAGTGACAAAGAAGGATTTCAGGGTGGTAGGGAGGAGCAAGGGGAGACTATAAAAGTCTCCTGTACAAGTTGGTGTGTGTACATCTGGGAGTTGTAGCTTCCATTTAGTAGGTACTGAAGAAATAGAGGTAGTAGCCTCATCTTGGTTGTAGCTCAGATAAAATAAGAATGTAAAGAGGAGTTGGAGCTTGTATTTCACTCATAAGAAGAACCGGTTTTACCTTTTGGGTTTCCTCATGAAAAATCACCGTGCCACTTTTTTATTTATGTGATTGTATATTTATTGGTTAAATGTATTACTGCAAGTTAAATGTTAAAGGCATGATTTATTGATTAATAAGTAATCTTCTTATCAAATGAAACAAATTTTATACGACTGATTCACCCCCCCCCTCTTAGTTGACTTATCCTGTTCAATAATTGGTATCAGAGCAGGTTACTTCAAGATTCAGTTTAATCACTGGAAGTTTGATCTTTAATAATGGATAAGAAATATGATTTTACTAAGCATGGATTACCTCTGTTAGATAGAAATAATTATGCTTTTTGGAGTATCAGGATGAAGTTGTTTTTGATGTCTCAAGGAGTAGATGTTTGGCAAGCTGTGTTGAATGAATATAAGGCTCCAACAACAGTTCCAACATATGTTGTAGGGAAGACGCTCTATGAGAGTAATTCCAAAGCTATGTATGCAATACTTGGAGGATTTCCAGGTTCAAAATTCGTTAAAGTAATGCATTGTGAGTCAACAAAAGAGCTATGGGACAAACTGAAGAATGTATATGAAGGAGATACTAAGGTAAATAATGCTTAATTACAATCATATAGAATTCAATTTGAAAGTTTAAAGATGGAAGAATCTGAAGATATAGCTACCTATTTCTTACGTATTGACGACGTAGTCAATACTATGAGAGTTTTAGGAGAAATAGTTGGAAATGGTATTATTGTGAAAAAAGTGCTTAGGTCTTTACCTGCAAGATTTGATCCCAAAATATTTGCTTTAGAAGAAAGAGTTGATATTGCTACATTACTAATAGATGAGCTGCAAGGAATACTAACAGCATATGAGATGAGGACATCTAATGAGAATCCTTCCAATAAGGAAGCATCTTTCAAGGCAGCAAAGAAGGACAAGAAAAATGTTGAAACAGAAACCAGTAATCATGAGGATTTAGAAGAAGACATGGAAGAAGCTAACTTTGTCAAAAATCTAAAAAGAGGTACTGGAAAGTACAAAGGTAAAATTCCTCTCAACTTCTTTGATTGTGGTAGAACAAAGAATTTTTCTTCTAAGTGTCCTTTCAATAAACATTCTGATGGAGAAGAAGAAAGTAACATCAAAAACAAAAAATATAAGAAAATGTATAAGAAGCCATTTCAAAGAAATTCTTATAAAAAGAAAAGTCTATTCATCAAAAATAATAGTGAGTCCTCATATATAGATGAAAGTGATGAAAGCTC
>JASDQU010031543.1:0-19198 GCA_032191745.1 Picea mariana | reverse complement strand
AAATCACTTTGTGGTGATTTTGGAGACATAAGTAGACTTAGGAAACTTAACCCAAAAGTGGGTTATGATTTAGAATTGATTGGTGAGATCTCATCCCTTCATTTGGATTGATCTCAACCATTAATTCTTAGGTTTCCTATTCTTGCCTAAAGAGGGGCAAAGGAGTCTAAGGAGGTTGCATTGTTTCATGGAGAGTTTTGCTCATGAGAGGAGGAGAGCTCTAGCTATGGAGATGAGGTCAGATGCATGAGGACATGTGGAGGAGGCCGTTAGCTTTCCTTGTGGATAGCTTGGAGCAGCTTGCTTCATTATTTTATTGGAGAGATTCTTCTGTTGAGGAGGGCGCATGAGCTTGGCAGGCTTATTCCTTCCTGGTGGGATTTCTAGCCATCAGATTTCAGTGAGGTCAGTTGCAGAGTGAGGACATTAGTAGGAGCATCATTACTGCGGAGGGGTTTTCCATTCTGACATCACAGATGATTTCTGGAGCATTTACAGTGGTTTTGGCAGTTTTCATGAGGGGCGCACCATCCAGGGGCGCATCTGCTTGATGGAGCTTGTATATCAACTCAGTTGGAGTTGCTATTTTATCAAGTTCCATCATTTATTGTGTTTACTGTAACCCTTACTTGCTTTTCCTCATATATACATATAGATCTCAAACTAGTTTTCCTCGGGGGGGTTTTGTCTAGGGTCATGTTGACCAAAAATACTGTGTCTACAAATGCATGCTATTAGTTCTTAGATCTGTCCATTATCAGCAGTAAACGATGTATTAGGTGTGTTGTATTTATTTGAGATGCATGTACTAATTTCCTATCGCTGAAACGACATGCTAGAGCACCCAAATTGAGAATACAACCATAACAATCAGCTTAAAATAAACTTGACTGTTGGCTGTTATAAAACAGCAGAAAACTAAAACATAACAGCAGAAAACTTAGAGCCTTTGCTTGGTCAAAGATAGACCAAGAAGGCAAGCTGATAGGACCTGAAATTTTCACAAGAATCTCCTATGACCCTTATGCACTTTATCTTTCTATCAATGGCTAGGTTGAGACCTATAAGCAAAGCTTCATACTCGGCAACATTATTTGTGCAGTCATACTCAAGCCTATTTGAGAAGTAAAAGGTCTTCCTGGAGGGGGAGGTAAGAACAATACCTGCTCCCAAACCGAAATTAGAATGAGCACCATCAAATTCTAATGTCCATGTCCCATTGGGGTTCTGGGATGGTTCTCTTTTGAAAGTTGGGTCAACTGCGAAAAGGTTCCCCATTCTATCATCTAGGCAAAAAATCTAATCCATGGGACTCTTGGGGGACTCAACTGGACATCTGGTAATGGGCTCTTTATAAAGGGTAACAAATCCATCCTTAGGGTGAGGGATGGTGGCACTCGACCCATCCATTTGAAAAGTTCCCTCCAAGTCGGTCCCCGATTCTTTGGATAATAGGATTCCCCAAGTGCTTGTCACATCAATCACGACCACATTGATTAAGAAAGACATATCAGGGAAGGCATCAAGGCTAACCCTTAGGTCCTTTATGAGACCACATACTGTGATAGGTTTGGACTCTGATTCACACATGTTTTGACAGGGTCGAGAAATATCAAGGCCAAGTTGTTGCACAACCTTCCAAGGAATAATATTTGTGGAGGCACTTGAATCCAACACACAATTATGAAGAATGAGCCCATTCACTTGGAGAGTGATGAAGAAAGGTGTTGGTTCGCCATATTTTCTACTAACATTATCCACATGAAGGACAATGGGGGAGTCTCCTTCCTCTTGAGAGTTTTTTATACCAAGGTCTTGCGGGACTAGAATATTGTCACGCTCTTTCTCCTCCTCAAAGTTAAATATTGGTGGATACTCACCAGATTGAGAGACCACTAAGTTGGGCTCATGTTGTTGAGGAGTTGGTGTGTTAGCTTCTTCAAAGGAAGAACGTTGATCCACCAACTCTTCACTCATGAAGGCCCGAGAGTGTATTTCAACGTTTCTCATATCTGAAAACCTAGTGCTCCACTTCCGTTTGATGGGGTACTCATAGGGAAACTCAACCTCATCATCCATGTCTAGTTGTTCGGTGGGAAACTCTCCCTTTTCCACGGTACTAATCTCATTGATAAGAATGTCATGGGTTTGGGCTATATTTGTGACTTTATCTTGAATATAATCTATTGGGAAAAGGTCATCAAATCCACATAGCTTTAAACTATCTTCAAGTTGGCAAGAAATATCTTATGCTTCCCTAAGATTCTTAGGGGACTTGTCCTTCAAGAGGAATTGGAAATGTCCCTCAAAATAACATAGATACCGGTTTAAGGCGGTGGTTTCTGGCAATGAATTAGAGGAGATTTGATTAAGTAATGTATTGAACTTGTCATTGAACTCCCTTATAGATTCCTCTTCATGTTTTTGTATGTCTTGGTATGGGGAAAAAAGGAAATTCATATCCCTCTCATTGCCCCACCTTTTTATGAAGGCGTTTTCAAGGTCGTCCCAGATTTTGGTACTCTTATTCGAAAGGTTGTTGTACCATATCTTGGCCTTTCCTGTTAATGAAGCAAAGAAGAGTTTCATAATCACATCTGGATGCCTATTTTCGACTTCATGGAGTTCGAAACTTTCGTAAAACCTTGTCAAATGAAGGTTTCCCATGGTATTATCCTCACCAGAGAACTTGGGCAACCATGATTTGGCTTTCTTAAGTAAGTTATGTGAACCATCCCGGATTTTACTCATATCCAAAGGTCTGAATATTTCACTGGGGGACCATTTTGGAGGAGCCATAGGACAATAGGGTGTGTATTGACGCCCACTACGGGTCGTCATCAATAGAGTCGCGAAATGACCCTTCTAGGGTTATAGAAGGGGGTGAGGGAATGACCCTTAGTGGAGTCGCCAGGTAAGCTTGTAAGGTAAGGACTTCGGGAAAAATCTCACCAAAAGATGTGTCGTTGAGGAAAACAGACTCGATTCTCCACGACATGGTGCCAAAATGTTATTGCACAATTTGTACTCGTCCAAGCCCAAGACAAGTAAATCAAATCGGCATAACTACAAGATAACCCACCACTGTCACCTTAGTAGGAAATCCCCATGTTTTAGGGATGGATGAGGTCTAGCCCAAGGGAGGCATCCCCAGTAACCTCAAGGAACCAGATAGGAAGGATGTAGCCAAGTTTGGAGGTTCCTCTCACCGGTTACCTATGTCAAACGGTCTAGGTTTGTGAAATTAAGGCAAAAGAAGAGTCTTGTGTACCTGCCTAGAACAAGAACAATATAGCATATATATATATATATATATATATATAACAATTTCCAAGTACCAATATGATAAAATACCTCAATAGACAATAGACAACATAGATATATGATGGCTGAAGCAAAATTGCAGCAAGATGACGGTTTATAACAGCCAATAGTATTTTGTAACAGCCACAAGAGATATAGATCAGAATTGCATGAAAAGACAGTGAAAAATCAACATTTATCCAAAAGATCAATTAACACTTATTCCAAGCAATTTCTAAGTATGTTAGCTATGAGTTATAGTGAATTATGCAGAAAAATGTAGCAAATTAGATGGCTGTAGCAATGTTTGCAACAACGACAATAAAGTTAGTAGACTAGGCTATGCTAGGGTTAGAAAATATTAGTAAAAGCTTTAGAAAATAGAGTTGAGAGTTTGTTTGATCAATTCCTTCACAAGAGAGCAAACAAACTAGTGCCTTTTGGGGCTATGGAGTCATTTACAACATCAATATAACTTGGAGAAATAATGATGATAATAATGTTCCAAGGATGATGAGATGAAATTTGAGGTGGTAGCACCTTAGGGCCTCAAGGTTCAAGTCTCAAAAGATGAAATTTGTTAAGAGAACAAGCTCTTTTGGTCTCTAGCGAATTCTTCTTCTCTCTTAGACTCTTGAAATATATAGCAACAAGTTTCTAGAACAAGACTCCTAAAGTGCTAGCACTTTAGGGCTTTAGGAGCGTACTCTAGATAAGATTCTCTTAACAATTAAATAGGTGGAATGATCTAGAGAGAGAAGGAAGCACCTGATGCTCCTCTCCTAGGGTTTTAGACAAACAATATTACAATCTTCAATATGAACAACTAAAATTTACCATAACCATTCAATGCATGAAATGAAATTGCAGATTTTACTTCACCAAGAATAATCAAGCATAAAATCCTAGTTGCAGAAATTTTCCACCAAAATAAGACAAGAGACATCCAAAGCAAGTCCTTCGAGAGATAGTGCACTCGTAAAATCAGTCAATGTTGCCAATAGGGCGAAAATTTCTGATCCAATCCTCTTGTGTAAGGAAAAATTATGATAAAAATGAAATGCCAATATGTGTACTTATATCACCTCTTTGGCCTAAAATGTCAACTTTAAAATATAATAGCGCCGACCTCAAGAATTTTCCCTTGTAATTACAAAATTCAAATTTTACATAAAGTAACCCTAAAAAGGGTGACGTCGTCCCTTCTAGGGTGATGTTATGCTCCATCAAGGTGATGTTGAGGTGGAAGTGTGCAATAGTAGGCCTTCAAAGGCCATCCATCATGCCACATGTGTGTTGTGAGAAATCTTACCCTGCGGTAGGTTAAGCTCCCCTTAGCCGGGTTTTCTTCGACTAACACAAAATATAGCAAGTGGACACTAACATCCTTTGCTCCTGTCTATTCACACATGAAAATGAGAAGAGGGAAAAACAAATAAGAGTGCACCTTTTTCGAAGGTTGTCCTCGCTGCTCCTTGTTGCTCTAGCGTTGGATCCAGTTGTAGCTCGATCACGATCTCCCTGCACTTGAACAGAATGATCTTCCTCTTCTATTACTTGAACAAATTTAGATGAAAGCAAATCTAACTAAATGAAACAAGCATAAAATTCATATGTAAACTAAATGAGACAGAAGTTTGGGAATAGGCCAAGCTTATATTCATGAGAAACAATGGACACTTGCAACCAAGCTGATGTGATGCAAGCTTCCTCCAATGCTCCTCCTATCCAACCCCTTTTGTGCATTACCAAAATGCTACTTGTTATCCCCATTTTGTGGATAACTGAGGAGATTATGTCTTGAGGCCCTCATGTTGCAGATATGGAGTGCCGAGAGACTACATGGCCAACAATACCTTTTGCATAGATGGAAAACCCACTAACCACCACAGATGGTCACAGATTTGCAGATGGCATCCACCACACCAGCTGGCTTCCAGAAGGCAATTGGAACTTGGCCTTGCTCCATGAGGTACAAGTCAGTATTATGGTGAACATCATTTCAATATTTAAGCCATTTGATTATGTTGTATCTTAGATTTCTCTAGATTTCATGATATATGCTTTGGACATTATGCCTTTTGTCCTGCTTCACCTGGGTGGTTGACATTGTGCCCTAGTAAGTGGTTTTCCTTGGGGATGGGTTTGTTACTGGAAACTCCCTTAATGAGCCATCCTACCGTTCCCAACCATACTTACCACTTTCCATCATTGTTCCTCTCCATTTCCTTATCTCTTGGGATTTTAGGGTGTATTGACCCAAGAAGGGGTTGTCCCTCATTCTATGAGAAGAAAGGGATGAAGGTCCAGAGGGGTTGATGTTGGGTAAAAGATAAAAGCCTTGTATAAACCTTCCAGATGCTTCGCCCAGGGATCACCCAAGAAAGCAGTGAAACACTAATCTTTGAGTAAAGGGGACCCACAATATATAAAGAATGCTTAAAAGGTTAGTTGAAGGATAGGAGGTCTCATCACGAGACAACCTATCACGTCTATGAATATCTAGTGGTATCACATTGCCATCATCTGGTCACCAAACCCGGGCAATGTCTCTTAGTCGCATGGCTGAGAGAAAGGGGGTCTCATCACGAGCCAACCTTCTCATTTCCACTAGGTGTTTGTGGGTGACATTGCCATCATCTGGTCACCACGCCAGGGCAATGACCTTCAATCTCTCCTTATGCTATATTAAAAGAATACACAAAGAAAGAAAGATAAAGGCAATTGATGGGCTTGGAAAAAGTGTATTGCGGACGAAGGTACCACACACCCTCTACAACGACACCCTTGAATGAGACACTACAACCCCTTGTATGTCATGAGGCCTATGCCTATTAAGTCTTGACCGCAACCACCTTCATCCATTTTACATGGCTTAGAGATCTCTTGGAAACTCTCTTTGACCTAGGGCAAGATCTACCCAATAGGACACCTCGTCAACCCTCCCATATTCAAGCTTGACAAGTCGCATAGTGTCTTTGAGCAGTTAATTGTTTGATATAGTGATCTTTGATACACATGCTTAGGTGGCTTATTTATTGATTGGATTCACTTATCATGATGTTATGACTTGAGATCCTTGGAGAGTGGACAGTTTTGGGAGAACAAGCCTAGCTTGGGATTCCATGGGGCTACAAGCCCATAGGTTGGATGCCAAGGGCCCGCATGCCAGATGAGAAAGATCAGACTTGGAAGGCCGTAATGATGACTTGGACAACATAGCCCAGCCCTCACTTGCCAAACGATTTTCCCAAGAGGGGCAAAACGTCCTATTTTTGAGCTTGACGTCATGCTTGGGGGGAGGGCGCTAGGGCATCGTGGTGAGGCGCCACTCATTTGATACATGGACGTTTTGAAGAGAATAGAGTCTTCACCATGATGAGAGTGTTTAGATGCTTGACATATAGACTTTGGAGGCCTACCCATGCTTCTTCAACACCAACGACTTCTTTAAAGTGGCAAAACATCCCCTAAAGGGGAGACACCCTTCTAAAATTAGGGTTTTCTTATGTGCAAAAGTGAATTGTAAATGAATTACTTTGTAAAGGGGGAAGATTAGGGCCTTTGACCCCTAAACTTGTGTTTTACCCACTAATTTGTGGACAAGTCGCCTTGGTGACATTTTTATAAATAAGAGATCATAAGATTGTTGATTAAGGTTTGTTGTCATTGATGTCACCCTTTGAAGAAAGACCCGTAGCACAAAGGTTTGGGTAATGGACCCAAGATTGTTTGATGTAAATATGACACATTATTGTTTGTCATGGTTGATAAGAAGTAAATATGGATGAACTCCAAATTGGCCCCCTTATGGTGAAAGCCCTCACGGGAAGACGCTTTGCGGAGTAAGAGAACCCATGCTTAATTGTGGAATAATGAGATGAAGGACAGTGAATTTGTCAGGGAAACTATCCTAGATGGATAGTGCTTGTCATGCCATTTCCGATGGTATGTAGAACGTCACATAACTTCTCACGGTTAGAGAGTTATGACCATGTGAAGTTGGAGAACCCAGGTTTTGGTAATGGACTCAAGTTTGTTTGATGGATAACAATATGATTTTTGCTATATTTGAAGGCAATACTATTCTAGATGGATAGTACATGTCATTCCATTTCTGGTGGTATGTGGAATGTCACATAACTCCTCACGGATTGAGAGTTATGGTGTTACGAAGTTGGAGGACCCTCATATGTTATCTAGAAACCCCAAAAGGTCAAAGTAGTCAAAGTGGTTTAAGAGATTTTAAAAGGTAAATAATAAAGTGAAATGATGAGTGTATTATAATTCAAAGTGAATACAAAATAAATTATTTCAATAATAAATTTAATGGAGAAATTATAAGTGAGTTAACCCTAAAATAAGGAAAGTGGGCCAAGTGACCTAGAAGATGTTTTTAAGGAAGCTACTTGGAGAGTATAAATAAGAGGCAAGGCTCTCTCATTTTAATCCCACTTGAGAATATTGAATATCTATAGGTGTTTGAGGTAACTAAGGATATCTAAGCCGAATTTCTGAGGGAAGGTGAAGAAAAGAAGACCAAAATGCAAGGAAGGATTAATTCTTTTGATGGTGCTTTCTTAGGTATGTTATTTACAGGTCATCTCACCATTTTCGCTATAACTTTTTTTCTATAATAATTCAAACCGTGAAATTGCTATGCTATTGAGAAAACATACCCAAGTATCTGTGGTAAAAAATTCATCTTTTGGGTCGTTGTATTTTGGGAGTTACACTCCGTGGAAAATAGGGTTTGTGGCTAGTCCTGAAACTAGTCAATAACAGGTGTTTCGGGTAAAAACGTCATAACTTCTTCATAACAGATCCAAATTCAGTGAGACTAAATGTGTTGGTTAGGGTACAATCTGTAGTATGTTGTGTAATAGTTTCAGATCAATTCAATGAATATTTCGTGTAGGGCACGCTCTACAAGGTCGCTCTCTAGAATAAGCCAGAATTCAGCAAGGTATGCCATTTTTGCTATCACTCATTTTTTGAGAGGTTCCAAGTAGTGGCACCTTGAGGAATTGCATAAAACACACTGAAGAACATTGTGTATCAGTTTCAGATCTTTATACATTACAGGTTCAAAGTTATGATTACTTCAAGTTAGGGTTGTTGACTAATCCAAAACTAGGCATGTGAGACTAAAGAGAAGTTTGATGAAAATGCTAGTCTCTTGTTGTTAAAGTTAAGGAGGTTTGCAGGAATGTGATCATATACACCAGGTCTATTACAGAGCTACAAATCAGATTTGGATGATGAAATTGATGAGGGATTTTGGTTGAGGTACATGGTTGAGACAAGTAGTTGATGAGTTGGCACATGCATGAAGTGTATAGTTGATGATGTTGGTACATATTGATGAGTCATAGTTGATGAGTAGTTGACACATGATTGGTACATACTTGGTACATGGTTGGATGCACTTGTTGATGGTACAGGTTGATTACAGGTTGTTTGGTAGAGGTTGGTGCATGGTTGATGCACTTGTTTATGGTACAGGTTGATTACAGGTTGAGGTAAGGTTGATGCATGGTTCAGATTTATTGGCACAGGTTTATAGCGGTATATCTCACAGTGATAGTGTGAYAGTGGTTCCATCATTCTACTTCTACTTCAGGGTGGCAGGATGGGGCAAGGACAGATCGTTTTATCCACCTTTCGGTTGTAGCCGGAGAACATAGGGGGTTGTAGTCAGAGAATTGGAGAGTTGGAGCTTCCCTCAGGTTGTRGCCTGAGAAACTAGGGGGTTGGAGCCTCCTTCTAGTTGCAGATGGAAACAAAGGAAGTTGGGCTTTTAATGAATGTAATTCTTCAAGACATATAAGAAAAAACATTCCGTGGTTTTCTCCCGATTTGGGTTTCCACATAAAACATTGGTGTACTGTGTATGTGTGTGATTGTTTATTTCTTACTGCTCATTATTGGATAATAATTCTACATTGATATAACATTTGTAGAAAAATGATTATAATTACGCTATTACTGATTCACCCCCCTCTCAGTAATCCAACAATTGGTATCAGAGTAGGTTCCTACATAAATCAGTTTAACCACTGAAAGGTAGATCATGGAGAGTACCAACTCGTATAAAAATGGAATACCACAGTTTGATGGACAAAAGTATGCTTTTTGGAGCATAAGGATGAAGACATATATACAGGCACAGGGATTTCAAGTTTGACAATCAATTGTAGATGGATACACAGCACCAACAGTTCCACCAACAAATGACAAAGCAATGAAACTCGGTGAGAATAATTCCAAAGCCAAAAATGCACTTTTGAATGGTCTCAGTGATACGGTATTCACCAAAGTTGGATATTGTAAATCTGCTAAAGAGATTTGGGACAAGCTTCAAAATATTTATGAAGGAGATTCAAAAGTCAAAGCAGCAAAGCTTCAAACTTACAGAGGTCAGTTCGAACAACTAAAAATGAAGGAAGATAAAGATATCGCTGCCTACTTCTTACGAGTTGATGAAACAGTGAATGCAATCATAAGGCTAATATAATACAGTGGCTGATTTTCTTGCTGTAATACATTGAATGTTACAGCCATAAGGCTGATATAATTTGCTGCAGACAAGTGTTTACAACAGGATTATCTTTTTATGCTAGTACATTGGTTTTTCATCTTGAGTTTAGCTAGTCATTTACTAGTCTTTCTCTTGCATTTTCTACTTGATCTCTAGCATTTATTGAGCAGATTATCGTACCATATTATTGCTGATATATACTGTTATCTATTGCTGCGAATTAGGGACAACAAACTTAACTTGCTGATCCAACTAACATACATCATTGCAAAGTGTCTTTTCTTGTGTCTTGGGCAGGTATTTCACCATTTGCAGGTTACTTAACATACTTGGAAACCCTTAGACCTTCCTAAGACTCGATTTCACACATTTCACTCCACTTAGACTTGACCTCTAGGGGCTTCACTTCCATTTCCCTCCATCTTCATTTCAATCCGCCTAGGGTCACCGAGATCGCCACCCTAGAGTGACCTAGTCACCCTTGAAGTGTAAGGCCTACATAGAGGTGACATTGGGTGGAGGATTCCGAAGTTGTAGCACTTGCTTTGTATTTGGGTTGGGCTTTGCCCAACCTACAACTTGCACTATAACACTACTGAACTATCTCTGAAGGTCATAATAACAGAGGTTTGATACTCTTCAGAACTCTCTCCTTTACCCATAAGTGGCCTCCTTATATAGCAAATGAAGGCTCAACCACCATGGAGAATATCACTCAGTAGATCCACAAAATTGGGATCTCCCCCCAGTATGGTCGCCATTTTATGTTGTGAGAAATCTTACCCTGCGGACAGGTTAAGCTCCCCTTAGCCGGGTTTTCTTTGGCTAAGATAGAATGGAGCAAGTGGACACTAACATCCCTTTCTTCTGTCTATTCACAGATGAAAATGAGAAGAGGGAAAAGGAAATAAGAGTGCACCTTTTTGGAAGGTTGTCCTCGCTGGTCCTTGTTGCTCCAACATTGCACAAAGTTAGATGAAAATAAATCTAACTAAATGAAACAAGCATAACATTCATATGTAAACTAAATGAGACAAAAGTTTGGGAATAGGCGAAGCTTATATTCATGAGAAACAATGGACACTTACAACCAAGCTGATGTGATGCAAGCTTCCTCCAATGCTCCTCCTATCCAACCCCTTTTGTGCACTGCAAGAATGCTACTGAACTATCTCAGAAGGTCATAAGAACAAAGGTTTGATACTCTTCAGAACTCTCTCCTTTACCCTTGAGTGGCCTCCTTATATAGAAAACGAAGGCTCAACCACCATGGAGAATATCACTCACTAGATCCACAAAATTGGGATCTCCAAGATTTTTAGGGAGAAAATATCACTCAAGGATTTTAGGGAGAAAATATCTCAAGGATTTTAAGGAGGAAATATCTCTCAAGATCCATCAAATTAGGATTTTGGTTTGAGAAAATCTCTCAACCTTCAATGCGACTCTCAACTTCTCCTTGAGATTAGGAAACTAAATGTGAGGTGGATTCTCACACTAAATTAATTTCCTTTTTTCAATAAAAGTGAATAATATACGTGCACATAGTATTTTGACCTTCATATGCTAAATTTCTCCTTCAACATGTTTAGGGATTATGACAAACACTCCCTCACTAAAGTGTGACAAATTTGTTGTTGATTGCAGCTTCATTAGACATTCTCTAGGTCGTTCTCCTCTGGATTGAGTGGAGACGATCATTGATTGGATTGAGTTGAGACAACTGATTGGATCATTGATGTATCTGGTTAACACCGGACCTGATATATGTTATGCAATGAGTGTACTCAGTTAGTTTATGAGTCAGTCGAGACAGACACACTGGATAGCAGCGAACCATGTGTTGAGATATCTACAAGGCATAGTTGGTTATGGCTTGAGATATGCCTCTAGTGTAGACATGAGATTGCAGGGATATGCCGACGTAGATTGGGCAGGGAGCACAGTGGACCGGAAGAGCACCGTCGGTTGTTGTTTTACTTTGGGATCTGTGATGATTTCTTGGTGCAACAGGAAACATACTTCTGTGGCTTTGAGTACCGCAGAAGTAGAGTACATTGCATTATGTGTGGCAGTCCGCGAAGCAGTGTGGCTTCGTAAGCTCCTTGCAGACTTATTTGGACATGAGATGGATTCCACCGTTATCTATTACGATAACTAGAGCTGTGTGAAGCTCTCAGAGAATCCTGTGTTTCACGATAAATCGAAACACATCGAGATCAAATACCATTACATCAGAGATATGGTGCAGAGGAAAGCAGTACATGTGCAGTACCTTTCTACACACGAGTAGGTTGCAGATGTCTTCACCAAACCACTTGCCAAGACAAAGTTCGAGTACTTCTGTGAGAGACTTCGCCTGGTGGAGAATGCCTCCCTAGTTGAGAGGGAGTGTTGCTGATTGCAGCTTCATGAGAGATTCTCCAGTTCGTTCTCCTTTGAACTGAGTTGAGGCGATCTGTGAGAGAGCCCATGTGATGGGTGTGTCATACTCCTTTGGACTGAGTTGAGATGACGTGTGGTCTCTTGTCGTGCTCCTCTGGACTGAGTTGAGACGACTTGAGATGTTCTCCTGTCAGACTTCTATGGACTTAGTTGAGTCGACTTGAGATGGCTCTCCAGATAGTACTCCTATGGACTTAGTTGAGTTGATTTGTCGAGAGTGACGTCCCTGTGGTTGAGCACAGGTGGATGTGTCCCTAGTGGCAGAGCACTAGAGGATGAGAGAGATCCTTGCTATATTGTCTAAGAGTAAGATTTACTATGTAACCCTAATTGTGTAAAGGGTACAAGTTGGCCCCACCATGTAAAGATAATTAATATTGTGTCAAAGATTAATTATATTATCTAGTTGTACCGGTCGGCCCTATTGTGCCAAGTGACATGTCTATTGGTTGAGTTAAGTCTTGTATAAATAAGAGATAGATCCCCATTGTGGATCATCTCTCTCTCACACACTCAACGCATGGTCTGAAATTGTGAGTTGCAATTTAGGGCACACTTTTCTAGGTGACATCTTTCTCAGTCATAGAAGCACCCTCTTGTGTGCTCTAGGTTTTCTGGTGTGGAGGATCTTCCCTTGACTCTATAGCAAAGGATTGCTGGGTTTTTCCCTTGATTGAGAAGGGTTTGCCCAGGATAAATTTTGTTGTCTTGTGCATGGTTATTCTTCTTGTGATCTTGGTTTACTGCAACTAGTGTATTGTTGCTGCAGTGGTTATGGTCAAGTTAATGCTAAATTGAAATAAACGACATGCTTGAGCTAAATTCAACAAAATCCACATTTAGTAGTGTGTGAATCTGGTGTGTAACAGTGTGCCAAAACATGAGATCATAACCCTCCTCCATCAAACCCTAGTCTCCTCCATGACATCATGAGCTAAGTGGTTGACGTCCAAGCCTCCAAAGGCTAATGTCCAGGTGGAAAGAGGTGGGAGCTTTTCTCCTAGCTATGCTAGAGTGCCTCCAAAGGCAATGACCTCCTTCTTCAATGTGCAAACGCTGATCACAAGCTTGCCCCAGACGTAGGGTCTAGCACCGATCCTTGGGCTCCAAAGCCCCCATGAAGGTCTGAACACAATCATCTCTACATGAATACATGTAGACCGGACAAGGTCTTGCAAAGGCAATAGATGCGCCCTCTAAGGGTCCATAAATCACAAGAATCATGCCAGCTAAGCCACATCTAATAATGGAACCACCCAAACATGTGCATCAAACCCCCCTTTTAAAACTCAACAAATGCTCAAAGACCTTATACAATTTTTGAAATTTAGGTGTTGGAGGGGTGTCAAGGCATCCTATTGGGTCAGTCAATCCCCAAGTCAAAGGTGTTTCCCAAGGAAAACCTATCTAAGTCATGTGTGAGTATGAGGTGGAGTGGGGTAAGACTTCTGGGTATGGGGTTTCATGACATACAAGGGCTTGTATTGTCTCATTTATGGGTGCCTTTGTTGAAGGCTAGCCACCTCCTTTTCCTCTTTTTATTTTTAAAGCATATTTTTCCAAGCCCTTTATTAACCATTTATTTTGCATGTTTTTCCAAGTTGAATAGCCCACATATGCTCTACCTTGGTTTGCATGATTGATTATTTATTTATTTATTTTATGGATCCCTCACTTTTTGAGAAGCGTTTCATTTTTTTCGGGATCCTAGGACAAGCTTTTAATTCATGATGTTTATGCTAGGGCACCTCCGAGCCTAGTGGCCCCTTCTTCCCATGAAATGAGGTACATGCCCTTCTTGGGTCAATAAGCCCGAAAACCTAAAAGATGAGGAGAAGAAATGGAAGAAGTATGGAAAGTGATAAGTATGATGTTTATTCTAGGGCACCTCCGAGCCTAGTGGCCCCTTCTTCCCATGAAATGAGGTACATGCCCTTCTTGGGTCAATAAGCCCGAAAACCCAAAAGATGAGGAGAAGAAATGGAAGAAGTATGGAAAGTGATAAGTATGATTAGGAATGGTACGATGAGTCTTCAAGGAACCCCCCCCCCCAATAGCACCCCATTCCCGAGGGTGACCAACTTACTAGGACATGATGACACCCACCAAGGTTAAATAAGGGAAAGGGTATAATTTCCAAGCAAATGTTTTGTAATCAAGAAAGGATTCTTTGCAACATTTTCAAATGCTTCAATTATTAAAGTGACACTTACCATGAAACCAGACTTATTACCTCATGAAGCAAGACTTGCTGTGCTTTGGGGCTTGGTTGGTGTGATGGATGCTGCTCTGCTATTGTTGATGACTGATGGTGCAAGTCAAGATAGGAAGGGCCTTGCGGGACTCTGCTAGTCAATCTGGCTCTTGGCACCCCATCTTTGCTACCTATGGGCCTCGAGACATGATCTACCTGTGGGCCTTGAGACATGATCTCTTTAGTTACCCCCTAGGCTGAAGGGGGTATCGGGTACACGAAAGATCAAATCCTTAGGTAGATGCAGTACTACTTGAAGGGGTACGAACAAAGGTTACAACTTACAAGGGTGTCAACCAGATGACTCCACTTTTATTCATTGCATGTTTTTCTCCCCAACTGTAGGTTTACTCGTTGAACCACAGATCTCTGTGTTTAAAGACATTGGAACACATCTCTAGCCTAATTTTTTTTCTAGAATTCGTGCGAATGCTGGCTTAGGAAAGAGATTTGATACCATTTGTAATGTATTTAAACATTAGACATAACAGAACATGAACAATATTTAGTGAAATATACGTGCAGAAAGGAAAATACAAGATACAATGAGTTTAAACCTGTAGAATACAACCCTTGTATTGATAATTGCGAAAGAGAAAGCAATGTTCATAGGCCTCTTTGAGGAGGCAACCTCCTTTGAATAGAGCTCCAATACAATAACAATCCTTGACAAAACATTACATAGCCTTCTAGCTCTATAAATAGTTTCTTACTAGCAAAACCCTAACTTGTACCATCATTAATGAGTATCAAACACCTAGTGGGCCTTATTTAATAAAGATGACCCTTTACATTAAGTAACTACCCACTAATGATCTAACATGCCTTATTCTAAGAAGATGGTCTCATACATTAATTGACTAACTCCTAAGTACCCAAAGTAGGGAGGTTATGGTAGGGCCCTAACAGTTTACCTATGTTGGGAGGGTTAGTTCGTATAATTGCAGCTTGGCTCATTTATTTATGCACCTTGATGTGTCTTTTTGTGCAGTAATGTAATATAAGGTGCATTTTCAGAAAATGGAAAAGAAAAAGAAAATAACTACTAAAGGGCATACCATGCATGGCAAGTCACAATATTGCCAAGATTGTGGTGTTATCTTGACTACGTCTTGCTTGGTTCATCACCTGAAGCAGTCTAGTTATAGGGTGTAATATGGCAGTGCAAAATAACATGGAAAGAAAAGCTTGGGAAAAACATTGTAATTTGTTATGCACATTATGTTAGTTACCATTTTTTCATTCTGTGAAATATTGTAAGGGAAATATTAGCTCCCCAACTATCCGAAGAAACTTGAAACTTGAAAGTTACACATCTAAAATATTCAAATGGGTAAGCTGAGTATTATATTGAATGTGAAATTGCGCCCT
Organism: Picea mariana; assembly: GCA_032191745.1. Classification (NCBI taxonomy): domain Eukaryota; kingdom Viridiplantae; phylum Streptophyta; class Pinopsida; order Pinales; family Pinaceae; genus Picea; species Picea mariana. The sequence continues at coordinate 3,284 of JASDQU010031543.1, read as the reverse complement.
CGAGTTTCAACATTATCAAGCAACCTGCTTAGATTTATTATCATTGTGTTCTAAAATCTGGGTTTTGCAGGTGACACCCCGTTTGAAAGAATTAAGATTGTTCCAACAACAAGAAGAAACCAAGTCTCAAGAAATAGTAGAGCCTAGTTCAATTGGTCAAAAGGATGTTATTACCAAATCTCATACAAAAGAAAAAGATACGCAACCGGCTTCAAATAAACGGTCAAATAGCTTGCAGGCATCAAGAAAAAGAAAGACGGGTGTAGGATACAATGATGGAAAGGACCAATTCAAACGACAGAAAGGTGCACAAGGAAAGGGTCTTTCATATGTAGCTCCTGATAAAGAAGGAGAATTGGGATTGAGTAATCGTGATGATAAAGAAAGAGATACTGTATCTCGGGAACTTGTAGACAGGGAAGCAAATCAGCAGACGGAGGTAGCTAATTTGGATTCATCAGCGAAACCAGTCTACACAGATCAGTGCACAGTATTTCTCTCTAACCTTTCCTTGGAGGTAAGTCATTTGCATTCTTTGTTTGAGGCAGGGACGTGTGTAGCCAAATCTTTGGTATAATGGAATCTACTGCTTTCAGGTAACAGAAGAACAACTACGCCGGTTCTTCAGTGACACTGGTGGAGTAGTAGCTATCCGCTTGTTGAGGGATCGATTTTCTGGAAAGCCTAGGGTATGTGTGATAGATTTTGTTGGTTGCTTTGGAGTTAGCACTGTAACTGGTAAATGGAGTCAATAGTAGCATATGGGCCTATGGGTTTATAGTAGTGTACTTTTGGGTTTGCTAATACTGCTTGAGATAACATACATTTGTTGGATTTACATGTTCATCTGCATTTCTATTTTGTTGACCAGGGCCTTGCATATATTGACTTTGAAAATGAAGAAAAGCTTTCTTCAGCTGTGGAAAAGAACAGGCAGAAGTTGCTAGGCAAAAGGATCAGTATTGCTCGGTCAAATCCAAAACAAAGTCAAAGAGAGCGGTCGGGACGGGGACACATTACAGGGGGTCGAGGCAAGTTGTTCATAATTGTTTAATCCATTTTTTTCACTCTAAACTTGTTGTCTTTTCTTTTATGCATCTGAAAGATCTGGTAGATTATAATTTTGGATTCTTAAATTGTTCTTTGATTGATAAAAATTTAGGACCAGTCAGCTCAGAAGATAGTTTGGAACTGAAAGATAACTGTGGTTGTCTAAGATTGTGAATTTCTCAAAAGATTTTCATGTCTCAAATTTGTCACTCATGGTACTTTTTAGTTGAGTTTAATAAAGATGCTTGAAGTTGTTAGATTTGTCTACTTAATATAAATTGACACACTTTTTACCCCATGTAGCCAGCCACCTTCATAAAGTGAGACTTTGAACTCTAATTCAACATTAAATAGCCATTTTTGACTGCCATGGTTAGAGTTGCCTCTTATTATGTGACGTGGGACCTGAGAAATCAGGAACACACATTCACTTGATAACAGAATGCACCATTATTTGATGTTCTTATATTCTATGTAGCTAGAGAGGTGAAACTTTTTAATGAGAGTTCTCGGTCTAGAGCATTTTCTGGGTAGCATCACAGCTTAAAGGTTTCCTTGAGGAATTGACATAATATTTAGAACCTTGTGATATTGTGCACACACGCCACCCACCTCATCCACACATAAAAAGCCCAACAACAGACATGAATGATATTGCTCAAACAGATGGCACTGCATTTTGGGTTGCTCTCTTTCATGGAATCCTCACATGGAGCATACACAACATACACAAAACAGTGGTTGTGGCTCCCAGCATGGGATATAGTTTAGCAAAACCAGTAAACTTCCTGTGTAATGTGTCCAAGTTTGAACAATTAAAGAAAAGACACAAAATCGACAAAGTAGTAGATATAACCAGAATTAAAACAGAGTTATTGCAGTTCTAATCTTCAGCAAGCAATTGGATGAAAAACTATCCAGATAACTGTCTTACAAACGTTAAAGCAATAGCATAAATCAAATTTCAATATGCTCTTCCAGGATGAAAAGTTTATCTTGACACTTTGGTCTGCCGAGCAGAAAAACCTTGTTACTGTGGTGTAAAGGTTGATGCAGCAGCACAAAGTGAATGATGAGACTATCTTTATTTGGAGTGTGCTCAGCAAGTAAACTAGTAACTAGGGTTCAAATGTGGATATATTATATAATAATACAAAACCAAAGAAGCTTCTTTTGAAGGCGGTGGGTTCTTTTCATCCTTGATCTGTTCCTCATAGTATGGTCAGTCAGGCCTGAAGTTAAGCACTGGTTCTTAAAGGACAATAGGGTTGTTATTATCTACAGACTGCTTCTTAATGTTCTCACCCAGGCTTTGATTCGAGAGACAGTTCTTATCAATGTATATACATCATTGCCCTCCAAAAGGTTGAAGATGCATTGGTTCATGCATACTCGGTGTACCCTGACGAAATAAATCCTGAAGCTGTAGACCCAAACCATCCCAACCACTTTACTTAGTCATTGATCTTGTAGAAGGTCGTGATTGTGTAATGAATAAATGGTTGCTTGCAGCCTGATTATAATACATTATAATAATGCAGAGCCCAATTTTAAGGTGGTCACCTGAAATTTCAAAGTAATCTCTTTGCAGAGCTAGAGAGCCAATACAAAAAAATGAGATACTGGTTGGCAACTACTATGATATTGTGAGGAAAATATAGGATTATGGAATCTTTTCGTAAATGATTCTATTCATTTGCAAGAATGATCACTTAATCTTATTATAATAATTAATCCAATAATTCAGCCTTGAAACCTAGCCAAATCAAAGATTAAGCTCAATGATCCTGTTGTCGCCCTTATGCACACTTGCAAACGTGAGCTAAGTCCGGCTCACTTAGTGTGCCCTCGGAGACACAATGTCTAAGTCCCTGCCCACACTGTCACCTTGACAGGAACTTCTTCCGTCTAGGCTTACTCCTAGGGAAGCCAAGGGGGGTTGTCCCTAGTTACTAAGTTGATTTTAATTACAATGTTCTAGGAGTTAGTTTCAATTGATTATAGGCCAAGGGAAAAACTAGCCTAAGATGACAAGCAGCAATGCAGATGCAAGCCTAAATTAATATGACAAGAAGCCCTTTCCCTAGGTCAACTAAAGACTAGTGCCTAAATGTTGGGCTATGGGGTCAACTAAGTTTAAGGGTGGTTCGTTACAATATACTTTACAATTTAATCAAACTACCCAAACCCCACAAGATTAGGATTATACAAATGATTACACAAGTTTACAACAA
>JASDQU010031542.1:8365-20324 GCA_032191745.1 Picea mariana | reverse complement strand
AAATTTACATTTAGATGGAGTGGAGGAGTAGCACATATACCTTATGATGATTGTTGAATCTCCAATGACTACCAAGTTCCTAATCTGCCTTTAGTCTAGGAGCTTAAGTCTTTGATAAAGAGCAAGCGCTTCAATTTGATTATTCGTTGCTTTCCCTAAACCCCATTTGAAAATGAATTTTTGATGTCTAGATATATTACGATACCCCCACATCTACCACCCCTAAAAAACTTGAAACTTAAGTACCGATGATTTACCTTAGTTACCATCCAGATGAAGTGAAGTCTTCCAAAAAAAAAATTGAAATATATACGTAAAATTACACACACACATGCAAATGTGATTAATTGATTAATTTAAAGTTATAAATTTCAGTGAGAAAAAATTGAATATTTTACATTTAAGTAGAGAGATTTGGATTTGTGCTTTTTATATTTATAAGAACAAGCAACCAATTAATGATAGGTTTTACATATAATTTTTTTTCTCATTGAAAATTGGGGATGCAATATCTCTTGAGAATTATGGAGAAAGATAGCAGAGACCAAAATAATTTTATAACTTAAAATCTCAAAATTAAAGGCAATACACCCTATCATATACTCCTCATAGAAGTGAGCCTTTCCCCCATTGAGAGCACGGCTATGATTAGGTACTTAATGTACAAGAACAAGATAAACAATATGGATGAAGAGAGACTCCCCAACTTTGCTTCAAATTCCAACCAAAACCACCAATGGCTCAATCGGGGATGGCATAAAGATGCAAGATGAAGTCATTTTGTAGAATACCAATAATATTAAAAATATTATTACATCTAAATTTAAGGAGAACATGTGGTGCGATAAATAATTAGAGGATAAAAGAAAATTAAGATCCTACAAGGAGGTGGTCAACCTTAATCTAGAAGATCAAAAGTATCTCTGGGTTTTGACTAGTGTAAAGAAGAAAATCAACATTGCTAAAATAAGAACAAACTCTCACAAACTACATAGTGAAGCTAGGTGTTGGACAATTCCCAAAACACCATGAGACCAAAGAATTTGTCATCTTTGTGACACTTAGAGGGTTGAAGATGAAAATCACAAGTCTCTAGCCTATCCAAATTAAATCAAAGTTTCAAAATATATCTTAATTAACCTTTCTAATCTTTTAAGACATAAAAAATGGTGATCTTAGAAAGACTTTCTTAATACTTTTCTAGAAAAAAAAAAAAATTTAAAAAAAATCTTAATAATTTCTTAAAGTTCCAATAAACCAATGGTAATCTTAAAAATTAATCCCCCATTTAAAGCTTCCATCATATATTTAAAAAATACAAAATTTAGTATGTGAGAGTAAAAATTATCAATAAAATCTTAAAAATCAAAAAGTTTTATTTTAGTGCAATTTCTATTTTGGCCAACACAAAATTAAAATAGAAAATAATGAATATATTTTCCACATGGACTATAAGCTTAAACGAAACGCTGACTGTATTTTCCACGTGGACTATAAGCTTAAACGAAACGCTGACTGTATTTTCCACGTGGACTCAGCTTACATGAAAATAGAAAAGGAAAACAGCGAGGGACGAAAAAACAAGTCCAATAAATAAAGTTTTAGAAAATTGGGTTGCCTTGGTGGCTCCTATGATTCCTCCCTACGACTCCAAATAGCTGTTAAATTAAATAGGAAAAAAATGGTTGGGAACGATGATGACGGGCTGCCTTTGCCTCTGGGATGCTTCCTTTTCCATTCCTTCCTTTTAACTTCTTTAATGATAATTAGTTATCTTGTGATAGATTGAAAATTTGCTGAGGTTCTCTTCTCCGAATTGATGTTACCAGTTTGCTCTTTGGATCCCTGGACAATGGAATCTGATGACTGTTGTTTCAGAGCTTGGAACCCATCTCATGACTTCAGCTGTCTCTGGATTTACCTTTATTTTTAAGGTAAGATCCTGCACGGATATTGGGATTTATTTTCTTATCTCTTTCGACATCCATTCATTTTCAAGGTTGGATCCTGTACACTCTGGATGTTTTCTTCCAGATGTGATGATTTCATTGATACCCAATTGAAAATATTGTGTATTTCCATTTAGGAACTCACTATGCATTGGCACCTGCAAATCGTTGTAGCTTTTGTGGTTTATTTGAATCCCCCTGACCTTTTTATTATGCTCATGATTTAAACTTCAAAAACTAAATTATATGTGATTTGATTCGGTATAATTTATGATTGCATTTCCTGGATCTTTTGTACAAACAAAAATGTAGAAGCCCAGAAAGGGTCGAGATATTTATGATGGGGGTATGGAGTTTTTGGGTGCTTTTGTTGTAGTTTTTGAATTTTTCCCAATTAAATATATGAGTAGAAATCCATGCACTTTGTGATTTCTCTTGTGTGCATTTGTTTTAAATTTTGGAAATTCCCCAAGCAAATACATGTGTAAAAATCTACACACTTTCTGATTTCTCTGATTTGTATTCAGTACCGAGTCTTCTAGGCTTTCCCTCTCTGACCTCTAGGTTTTCGAATGTTTATGATTTGCAGATTTATGTATTTGGGATGGGAGGTGTGGAGCTTTTGGGTGTGTTTATTGTAAATTTTGAAAACTGCAAAAGTAAATATATGTGTAGAAATCCATGCACTTTGTGATTTCTCTGATTTTATTCATTACGGAGAATATTCTAGGCTTTTCCCTTTTGATCCCCCTTAGGTTTTCATATGTTTGTGATTTGCAGATTGACGTCAGTGTAGGGAAGAAACTATGGAATCCCTTCCGGTTGAGGTAATAGGGATTATACTCTCTCATCTTGCTGCTGCTAGGGATGTTATGATAGCTTCGGCGACTTGCAGAAAATGGAGAGAAGCAACGAGAAAACATTTGCACACCCTTTCATTCAATTTATCTGACTGGCCCATGTACCGTGAACTTACCACAAGCAGGTTGGAAATTCTTATTACCCAAACAATTTTTCAGACAACAGGATTACAGAATCTGTGCATTTACATGGGCGAAGCGGATGAATTTTCAGCAGCTTCAGTCATTGCGTGGCTTATGTATACAAGAGAGACCTTGCGCAGTCTCTTGTATATGATGCATACAAATCCTAATGTGAATATCTTTGAGAAGTGTGGAAGGCAGAAATTGGAGGTTCTGGTTTCAGGATACACTTCGATTTCTGGTGTGGATCCAAGCTACCAACGATTTCCATGTTTAAAATCTCTCACCCTTCATAGCGTGAATATTTCTGCATTGGATTTGAGCCTTTTGTTAACCGCATGCCCGAAGCTTGAGTCCTTTTCACTCATAAACCCGGAAATCGCTATGTCTGATGCTCAAGCAGTGATGGAGTTGACTAGTCCAAGTTTGAAAAAGCTATACGTGGAAGAAATAAGCTTGGATAAATTTGTTCTTGAAGCAGATAATTTAGAAAGCCTTCATTTGAAGGATTCAACAGTCGAGCTTTTTGAGCTTATAAGTAAAGGGAGTCTGAAACACCTTAGGATGGATGATGTGAGTATAATTCATCTCGATATTGGGGAGACCACTGATCTCTTAGAGGTAGTGGATGTAAGTGACTTCACAATCATGTGGCCAAAGTTCTACCAGATGATCTCGAGAGCTACTAAGCTCAGAAGATTAAGACTTTGGGGTATAGTATTTGACTCAGAGGATGAGGTAATGGACTTGGAAACCATAGCAGTATGCTTTCCTAAACTAAACCATCTCTCTCTGAGTTATGATCTGAGAGATGGGCTGCTTCAACATGTCTTAAGAGGGTCATCATTGCTGGAAAATGTGGTCGTGCTGAAGTTGGGATCAACAGTGATTAATGATTTATTTGCTCAATGGATAGGAGGGTTGCTTGAAAGATGTCCTAGTCTCAAGCGGCTTATTATCCATGGTTTTGTCTCTGAGACAAAAACTCGGGATGAATGTGCAACTCTGGCAAGGTTTACCTCTTCTATCGTGAGTCTCATGAGAAGGTTTATGCATGTTGATGTGCAGTTTGATTTTCAATGATACTTTTACAGTTTGTTTGGATTGATATTTGAACTCGACTCTTCCGTCCACTGGAGGAGCATTACCAGTATGAACGCCAGCATTGGGTTGCACACAGCTCGATCCACTAGAATCTTTCGAGAGAAGTTTTTTTGGGGTATGTCTGAAGTTATATATATTTGATTTTGTAGCATGTCTTTACTGTTGTGATGGTGGTTAGCCAAATTCATTGAAAGGGATTTTGTTAAAGTTGCTATTCCATCTAAACTGTTCTGGTCAGGGTACTTTGGCTGGAGTTCCCAGAAGATGGATAGGGAGTTGAAATTTTTTTAGAGAGCCTCGGTAAAATTCAGGTGCAGTATTTGTTGTTTGGTCTCATGTTGTACTGCTAAACATTGTGATCGGCAGTGAATTAAATTTGGACGCTACCATTTTGTACTTCAGTCTTTGATTATTGTAATCTCATTTCTTTTATCAATGCTACTAAGATGGGCTATGGATTTGTTAAAGATTACTACCCAACAACGTTTACAATAACCAATATGATTTCCATGATGCTGAAATTATCCAAGTACTAAAATTGGTTATCTTGTTATAGTTTGAAGATCAACATCCCTTTCCTAAACTACACGTTTTATTTGTTAACAATGTCTTTTGTTTGCAATAAGATATTACACCTTCTGGAACACTGGTTTTAAATTTATCCAAGCAATACCATCTGTATGTTGTTATGCACTTCAGTCACCATGTAAATAAATTAATCTTTGTACCTGACTAATCCCCAACTGTGATTACTTTTGGGGTCCTATTTCTGAGTGTCTTCGTCAACAATGGCCATTGAGGCCATGGCAGTGAAACAGCTTTAGCTGTAAGATTTTGTTTTGTTTTTTCCATGGAAAACCTTGCGGGGAAACCTAAGGGATGCTTCCCCATATTCGTGGATGGCATCCCTATTCAGCCCATCACCATAGACTAGTACGCCTCACCTAGCGGGATTTCAAACCAGGCACCTGCCTGTATGGAACTAGCCAAATTCCCAGCAACATTGGCAACAACTGGTTGAGCTAACCCCTTGGGCTAACTTTAATATTTTGTTATCAATTTCTATGCGTTATATTGTCATGTAATATTTTGTTATCAAACTCTATCCTGAGATTGGTGTTCAGTCAACCTCAAATGTCACTATCGTAACATTATTTTCAACATTAATACCATTGTGTCATGTTTTGAAGGACTGTTGATGATATTGTCAATTTAAGATCAATCGTCATGTTTGTGTAGGACTCTGCATTATTCTGCTAACGGACAATGTACTTGAATTAAGCATATCTTATTATCAAACTTAGAATTTGACTATAAAAGACATGCATTTCGTAGTCTTTGTCCCCTCTGATTAAATTCATCACAAGATGCTTAATTTGTGATGTTATCTACCTGATACTACCTTAACTCCGTTCTTTGTATAGAAGGCTATCAAAAATATTTTCTCAAAAGATTATTTAGCAGTTCAGAACTTCCTAAGTCTCAAGCTTCACAAAATATTCAATTTGTAAGACTTAGATTCATTTGATTTATATTTATTTTTATTGGAATTATGTTTTCACAAAATATTCAATTTGTAAGACTTAGATTCATTTGATTTATATTTATTTTTATTGGAATTATGTTTAAAATTTAAATATACCATCGTGAAGCACTCTTCTGTTTCTTGAACTTGAGTTTTGAGGATAATATATTTGGTAGAGGACAATTTGAAAAACAGCATATTTCATGGGTATTTTGATACATATTACACTTTTTACTGATACAAGAATAGTTACACCTCCATATAAATATCCTAAATCCCAAAGCTCAACAATTTATCAAATCCTGAATTTATAAGAATCATTCTAAACAAGCTTTAGCTTTTACTGTGGACTATTTATTGAACACAGCATCATGAGATAATCATTTGTGTTTCTTTTACTGGTGTTTTTTAAGAAATAATACATTTGATAGATCTTATTTTGAATACTGCAAATCTGACTATCTATTTATTCGAGATATAATAATCATGAATTAATGAAACTAGAACATTAACACCTTAGTGTTGCCTCTTATGTAGGATGGGTGGGATCTTGTTGCATTATCAACCTTGTATGCCCTGTGTTAAGTTGCTGGCTCTGGTGGGTTATATCGATTACTATTGATGAACTGGAATTGTAAAATAAAATTACTTTGTTTGACCCCCAATTTATGGAGGATAAAGCCTTTTATATCGGTATATTTCAGTGCACAGGCCAAGCACAGGAATGGCTTTTTCAGTTAAAATGTACCTTTGCAAAAACATATGATTTAAAGCTGAATGTGATCAGAAGCTTTGTTCTCTGCTTTTTACACCGCTCTGTTTGACATGTTATATTCATGAGTCAAAAACTTATATGAATGAAAAGCAGAGGATTTATATCATAGTTGGAGAGTCGGAATCTCCCAATCTAAATAACTATAGATTCTTAAATCAAATTTTAGATATTCCCTTGTGTCTGGAATTTGTATGCAGTCTTAGGTATTCAAGATAAATAAACCAACAACAGAAATAGTTGAACAATACACAGATTCATTCATAATACACTAGCATACTCCTGAAGTGGGGGAAAAGGAACGCCGAAGTGAATTTGAGTGGTTATGTGGGAGAGATGTTTTTTGAAGTGGTTTATGAATAACCAATAGAGTATCTGTTGAACAGGGTCTATGAATTAAGTAAATGGATTATTTCACAGGGTAATACCTGTTCATCACTAAGTCAACACCAAGTTCACAACAGTCTTGTTACCTGTGATACCCCAAGGTCCCCATGACCTAATTTGTACTTCCTCATGCACTCAGTCGTATCGTTTATGTGTGTACCCCAATTGTTATCCGCCATACCCAAAGAGAAGTTATTCTGGTCAAATAGGAAGAGAGCAATAAGGCAAGCAAGAAGGAGAGCCATAAGGGGCAGTTTCTCTTAATGATCCAGTCGATTCATAAGCAGCAACTCAACGATTTGGATCTAGGATGCAGCAGTTGAACCCATAGACCTAGAGTATGTAGCATCCCTTCTTTGATTGGCTCCATATCCATAACCATTAGCAGCATAGTTGGTGTTGAGATAGTCCCAAAGTTTGTTTACTAAGAAGAAATAGAAGTTGAAGTTTACCAAGGAGCATAATCATTTGAGTCAGTTTTTCGCCAGCACCTCATGTCTTTAGATGATAAGAAATTGGTCCATTTCTTTTCAAGTGTCACCCTCTTTTGTCATAACTGCAGTCTTTGAACCAGTATGGAGAGTGATATCTAGAGGAACTAATTATGCAGTGAATGGTTAGCAATGGATGCAATATCATACAATGTCATTTTGTGAGTTATACCAATCTATTATTATCCCATAGTTTTGGAGTTACGGAACCGGTGATTAAAGCAATATCAAATCCCATGGTTACTCCATGAAAGTTCAATGTTATACGCTATAAACAGTGCTTGATTATGAAAAGGAATCGTCTTGTTAACAAGACCCATATTTACATCACAGCAAATACAATCGTTTAGCAACTGTCAAACCCAACTGTGCTTTCACTGTATCTCACAGCACAAGACAGTGATCGGGGTCAACATAATCAGGTAACCAATCTGGAATCTCGTATAGTTCTAGTGTAAGAACTCCCAATCACTGGTCTGGAGTCTAACCAATATATCTAAGCTGCAATGTGGTTGACAAGGATAAGGGTTCCCTTATTTCACCCATCAATGCAAGGATATGGATGAATAATTCCCATGATTCATGTTTAGAGGCATAACTAATTGATAGCAATTTGGTTGGTATCATCGGTTATATCTATATAGATATGAATGTGAACATAAGCCAAGACAAAAGCAACTCTGTTGAGTGAGGTAGGCCCAAACCAACTATCTGATCTGAGTGCAAATGCTAAACATGAAATACATGAATTTGAATATTCACATCTGCCTCCATATGTGCTAAGCTATGTAAGAGAGCGTAGGCACGTGTATTGGAGTCAAACACCATGCTGCAAGACAAAAGCCATCTGATCTAGGTGCAATAAGAGATGCATCAAGGCAAACATGCTCAAAGTCAGTGAATAGACAAATGACTACAATGCGAATACCAATGAGATGCATCAAGAGAAACCTCAATGAACAAATGATGATTCGTGGATGTGTAGATGCATAATCTTGGAGAATTGAACGCAACATCATCTTCTTTGGTGATTTGCTCCTTAACTGGTTGGCAGCAGTTGAAACCAAGAAATGATCTTGAAGAGAATCAACCAATTGGATCACCCATGTTCAGAAAACACAAATTTCATGCATCGACCAAAGAGACCAAAAACATTGTCGTGGTAAGAAATTGAAGCACGTTTGCTTGAGTGGATCTTTTTGGAAGAGGATCAACCACTACTTTTGGCTCAATGCCTACCGGCGGGCATTATTCATGATCTTGGACAATGTCATCTTGGTCCTCTCAAGAGTCCCCATCTATGTAACTGTTGCTAAACTTACTCTCATGCTCGTCCTTGTCCTTCAATTGCACTCGTTGAGACAAAAGAAATCAAATAACCTTTCAAATGTTCTGATTCAAGCAACCCCTTGAATCAAAATGTTTGATGGTGTAATTACTTGTCCAGATCTAGGAGTGTACGAATCCGTGACTCATCGCATGCCTCAAACACATGTACAGATCGAATTGACCTTCATGATGGTTCATTTTTTATGCATTGTAATGGAGTTCAGGTTTGGTTTATTTTTTCACTAAAATGAGTACGGAAATTATAATTTGTTCCTCATGGCACAATGGGAAATTGAACAATGCATAAAATCAAATTATATATTTTTAATATAATCGCCAATGCCATTTAGCAAGAATCAAATGCATTCCTCTCCTCTCAGGCGCCACCCCTTGGCTCACTCACAAATTTATTGGCTATATTGTTAGAAAGTTCTAGGTGCTTGAATTCTCTTTTTGTCTCTATAATTCCTTACAAGGTACGCAGACGTTTGTAGCAATGGAAGGGAATTTATGATTCTATCTATGCAATTTACAAATATTGGGGGCAATTAAAGCGAATTGACAGATAAGAACTCAGAAGAGATGACACCAAACACATTTCTGCTAACAATTGCAGTTGCTGCTATTTGAGCTTTCTGCAGGTTCAAGTTTCATCATCATCCATCAACAACAATAGAGACAGATACCCATTATGTAAGTATATATCACTCTGAATATTGCTCTTTAATCATTTTTTATTAAATGTGAAGACGGGAAGAATCACTGCTAACATTTTTCCAAAAAAAATAAAATGTATTTTCATTCAAGAAGAATTAAAAATACATTCCTCATGGTGCATGATGCACAGTTGACAAAGTTTGTGCTATTATCTGTGCTTATCACTGAACTGCCTGTATTTCTACTCACTATTCATCAGAAAGATAATCTTGAAATTGACATGTCCAAAGGACTTACACTACTTTTCATCGAAACACCTATCAAGTAACCAATTCAAAGCCTATCAAAATAATACATTGAAATTGACCCAAAGAAATAATTGAAACCCAAAAACATTAGTGGATCTGGAGGAGACTAAAAGCCCATCCTGATATTCATCTTCAATGATCTGATTTTCCATCAACTGTAAACCATCTTTAGAAAGGGTATCAGCATGAACATTGAGCTCCTTGTAGACATGCTTGAAAGATACCTCCTGAAATTGCCTTGAAATCTCCTTCAAATGCTTAGCCAATGGGGATAAACCAACACTATGGACCTAAAGCTGATCTTGCATCCAATTTATAGTGAGAGCTGAATCCTCAAAAATTTGAAGCCTGACAATCCCTTTGTTAAGTGCCAGATTTTATAAGGAAAAGTAAAGTCTCGAATTTCCCAACATTATTTGTTTCTTTTTCCAAATTAGTCTTTGCAATGAAAAAATGAGAATTTGATAGAAATAAATCAAAACCCAAACTGCATGTCTTCCTAGGCCCTTGAGAGGCCCAATCAAAGAAACTCCAAGAATAAGACCTATCCACCAAAAGTGCTCCCACAACCCTCTGCTCCTTTATACTCACATTAGGTTTGTAAACTAATAACAGAGCCAATACCTGGGCAAAAATTTGAAAATATGGAAGTGGTTTATCTTCAAATAAACTAGAGTTGTGGGCTAGCCATATTCCCCAAGTGACTAAGAAGGGAGTTTCCCTAAAAAGCTTGAACTCTCTTCTTACAAACAATTCTTGGAAATCCATATCCAGTCTCTTTATGCCACAAATCCTGAAAACCCAAAGAAGTCTCCAAATCCTTCCAGACCTGTGTAGAGAATGGACAAGACAAGAAAATATGAGTGGTATTCCTTATTTGCTTTACACAATGTGTAAAACTTTTAATACCCAACAAACTAAGATAATCTAGACAATAGATTTTAACTCAGAAATTAATTTCAACACAGAAATTTAAATCTGATCTATGCTAAGATTACACCAGTTGAGTATACATGCATGCACAGTGGAAGAAAATAAAACTAAACACACATTAACACAGTGGGTACCGTGGAAACCCCGATGTGGGGAAAAACAACTAAGAGGGGAGCTTTATTAGGCTTTCAGAGAGAAGGTACGACAACAAATAATAATCAGAGAGTTCTTACAGTACAATAGAAGGATTATGCTCAGATTTTGGGCCAGCAAAACAAATGTTGTTCAACCCAGCTTCCTCCAATCTGTATGGCCTTCTTCTGGCTGTCTTGTATGACCTGTTATGGCCTCTTCTGATGGTTGTACCAGGCTGCTGTGTGCAGCCCCAAACTGTTGTTAGAAATGCTCTGTTTCTGCCTTCTTTCTTCAGTTGAATATGCTCAGAAATCAGCTTCACTGTTGCCACTGTATATGGCCCTAAGTATGGGTTGTTTCTACTACACAATATGGCCTGTAGATGGCCTCTACTGAGTGCCCTAAACCAGCACTGAAATCTCCTTCAGCAACAACTCCTCTCTGCCTTGCTCCCACTCTCCTCTTGCTCACCAAATGACTGAATGAGCAGCCCAACACCCTCAGCCTTGCTCTATACCCAGCCTCCCTCCTTGTTGCCTTGGGATCAGTGCCCAACATAAGCTTCAAGGGTCCAGATTGAGGCACCTCTCTTTGGATCCCACACAACACTAAAGGGTTCATTCCTCAAGGTAGGGCCCTGTTATCGCTCAGTTTGTAGGATAGGTTAAGTAGCTTGAAGGCAAGAGTCAAACTGGCGTAACAGGAGCTTCCCCCACCCACTGTCACCTCGATGGGGGGCTCTTTCTATTTAGGGTGGCTAATCCCAAGGGAGACGTCCCTAGTAATCTGGGGTTTTGAAGGAAAATGATCAAGGGTTCAAGGCTCAAAGGTTAAAATAAGCTTTCCCTTCACAGATTACTGTCAAGAAGATAGTCAAAGAGAAGGTATTCCACTGGAAAGGGCACCTGTTTGCGAGACAAGGCAAATAAAACTAAAATGTGCAAGCAGTGGTTAGTACTTCACAAGTTAATGACTATCTTTAATATATATATGAGCATAAACAAATGTAATTATTGACGAAGTCAATAATTGCAATCAAAGCTATGGCTTATAATATTACTTCTTCAATAAATACAAAATGATAATAGCATTTAATGTTCAATATCAATCCTTGATTTATCACAATGCATTAAATACCATAAATGTGCTCACATATATAATGTTGCTGCGTCACTATGCTTGCTAGAGGGTGACGTCAAGCTTGTTCTAGGTTAGTTTTGCTAGACTATGAAATGAACGTTTTGCTAATTAAGTCAATGAAAATAACCAATACTTCAAAGTCTATCAATGGATGACAATGCCACAACGTTTATGCCAAACAAGAGTTCAAATGAGGCAAGACGTCATCTTAGGGTTAGGGTTAGTAGGTCGCTAGGGTTAGTTAGG